>BQNB010000876.1:4874-153736 GCA_026074375.1 Tanacetum coccineum | reverse complement strand
GAGTTCTAAATGCTGTCTTTGGGATATCTTCATCACGAACTCTGAGTTGGTGGTAACCAGACCTCAAGTCGATCTTTGAGTGGTAACCGGTGTCCCAATCCAAAGACCACCATAATGCACAATCGACATGACATATATCCGTTTGTTCTTCGTTAAGTGGAACCAAAGCGGATAGGGATAATTAGTCCCAATAGATCTATTTACTCACTCGCGCTTCCTCAACCGGTCCTCCGGTCGAGAAACTAACAGTTCATGATAATTCGGGCAGTAGTAGGTTTGTAAGCAAACTTAGGCAACACATAAACATGTAAAACTCGCGTAAAGAACTTGTGTCCAATTTAAAAGCAAACAATGTTTCTCACCCCAAAGTATAAAACATTTATCCAAAACCATTAAAAGTGGGGCTATGAACTCACCTTGATGTTGCAGAGCAACTAGCAGAAATGCAAATAACAAGCACAACACAAACGGAGAACGGAACGGCTTGACCAAGAAGTTGCAGCTTAACTTAACGGTTATATCCCACTAGTTTAGGGTGATGAGTTTGGGTTTTCCGATGGATGAGTACAGCAACGCGACACGTTGATAAAGAATTTGGATTTCAAGTTGGATGAGTTTGGTGGTTGGTTAAATAAAATAAATCGAAAAACACACGCAAAGTATGTAATATATTCCGTATATATTACATATGAAAAAGAAACAATTATATAATTCATATGGCGAATTATATAATAAAGACAAACAACCAAAAGAATAAGTCGCAATATATAATACTTTACAAGTATTATATAAGAAACGTGATTAAAATAATGGTAATAATATAATTCGACACTTTTTCAAAAGTCACCAATTAAATTAATAAAAAGTTCTTGCGTAAAAGTAAATACACGTTTTAAAGTTACGAGTTAGATAAATGATGTTTTAAAGACTTTACAAAAGTTATAGTTGGGAATTATAAAATAATATTTTATAATTTAGTTTTTCGTTACGCGTTTTAACTAAACTAGTTATCTTGTTTATAAAAGTATAGTTTTCGTTTATTTACCGATTTATTGTAAAATAACACTTTAATAATCTTAAAAACTATATAACTTTGTCATTTTATCTGGTTTCTAAAATAATATGAACTTTAATGAAAATTTACTAAGTATAAGGATTTTTAGAAATTTCGGCATGACCTTTCCGTTTATACGACGTTTCCCATTTTCACAAAACTCAATGTTTTCCTTATTTTCAACCAATCCGTGTTGCAAAATATCCGCGTATTTCAATTTATATCTAGACGAGACAAACCAATTAACAAAATAAATTAAACCAAACACACCCTTAAAGGTCGAACCAAACACATCCTTACTGCATATAAAACGCAGATCCAAACGCCCCTTAATGGCAGTTTTAAACCCATATCCAAACGCCCCTTTAGGGCCATAAAACTAGGCAGTTTTAAACTCATTTCCAAACGCTCCTTTAGTGCCATAAAACGCAGAAACAAACGCCCCTTAATATTTACATAATACAAATAAAATTAGACAAACAAAACTAAACTAACTAGTTATTAGTTTTTATAAGATATATAACCAACCAAATAAGAAAATATATAAAAATGATGTGGTGGGGGGGAAGACGGCGGCTGAGCCGCAGCTGGTGGTGGTTCGGAGGTTGGGAAAGATGAAGGTGGTGATGGGATGTGGTCGGTGTGGTGTAGGCGGAGGTGGAGTGGCAGCGGCTGTTTTTGACGAGGTGATATGGTGAGGAGTGGTGGCTGGTGGAGTTTGAAGGTGGTGGCGGTGGTGTTGGTTGCAGCAGGAGTGGCGGTGGAGGGAGATGGTGATGTTAATGGTGGCGTTGGCGGTTGGTCTTTATTATTAGTGTTGAGAAGTGGAGGACGTAGAGACGTGATGGAGGACGATGAGTGATGGTGTTCGGTGACCGTTGGGGTGATGACGGCATGGTTGAATGAGGGTAGGTCGGTGTTGATGGTGGCTGTTTGGGGTGCGTGGGGGGTTTCGTGGTGGAGTCGGGTGTTGATGACGGTGATGTATGTCGAAAGTGGCGGCTGGCTCTTGTTTGGTCGGAATAATCCGCCGGAAGTTGGAATGGGCGGATGCCCGGATCCGGTGATGGCCGCCGGGGAAACCTAATGGGAGGAGGGAAAGAAGATGAGTTGATGTTTGAGTGTGTGTGTTATATTTTTTTGTAAAAATGATTTATGTGTTTATAAATTTTATATATATAATAAAGTTATAAAATGAAATGAAATATGTATAATAGTTTAGGGTTGATGGTGTAAATATTTTACAGGGACCAAAAATGTAACGTTTGAGTAACTTTTATAAATATTGGTTCGGGACTCATTTGGACTAGTTAACGGGTGATTCAACGCACGAAACTTGCGCCATTGTTTTTCAAATTATTTTTCCGATAAAAACGAGTATTTACTTGATAATATTTCATAATTATTTTTATAACATTTATAAAAATATTCGTTATTTATTTAGTGAACCGGTTACGTCTCGTCCGAAAATAACAAAATTAAAAAATTTATTTTCTAACTCGTATATTCGCGTTATCAACAAACGTTTTCGAATAAAATAATGATTAATTTATTAAATATTTTCATTTAATAAAAAGTGTTAATTAATTATAATATAATTATTTTCTCGTTTCTAAATCTTGCGAGGGCGTTTCAGTCACTTTCTGACTGTTTTCGGGTCTCGGTTAAAACTAAAAAGTTGTCAGGAATGTCGTTTTACTACAAATTGATTGTAGGTCCACACGGGCCCGTTTTGTGGAAACAGGATTTTAGGAGTAGTTTTTGGATAATCAATTCAGGAATAAATTACATCTTCTCATTTTCAAGTATAATATGTTAGAAAAATAAGATTTGCGAAATGAGTTTAATAATAGTAATTATGGTTTATTATTTAAATGCGTTTACGAAAAATTTACCGGTTCGCCGCGGTAATCGTTTTTATGTGACCGTAAAAGGTCAAAAAGTCAAAAGTCAAGTCGGAACCAAAAAGTCAAAGGGTAAAATAGTAATTTAAAATATCGAAAATTGCGGGGTGTGACAGTACCTACCCCTTAAAGGAATCCCGTCCCGGGATTCGATTTTTGTTAACCGTTAGTGTGACCAAGAAAAGATTTAAAGTTTAATAAACCAGTTATAGATATGACGTTAATAACTCTATTTAGTAAAATTCGATTTTTCGACACCCCTTAATAAACATAAATTTGGTTGGGTTTGACCGGGATATATGATCCATCAAAATGGGTATTTTAGAAAAATATCATTACAAGTTTTGTGGTTGATACAACATGTTATAAGGAAAGTCTATTGATAGTGAAAACATCAAGGGAGAAAGTGTAGACGTGTGGGTATGTCTGTATAAGGGTTTAAATGTTTTAGGGCAGAGATATCTGTAGGGACCGGTGATTAAGGCTAAAGGATGTAAGTATTCAACTTACTTAGAAAGTACGAGGAAGTATCGTGACTCAACTCACCTTAAACAAAGGAGGAGAATAAAGTATAACCGAACGGCTCTAATCGCGACTTAATATAGATGCGCCATAAAACGAGAAATAATAATAATAACGGAACGTTGCACACAACGTTTAGTAAGGAAATAGACAACCATATATGTTTGTGCTTTAGTTTTGTCAACAAAATGTATTCTTACGACTTCTCAAGTTTATAAAGATGTTACGACGTTCTTACGAAAAGTTTCTATTTATAGAAAGTTTTCATTTTAGGAAAATTTTAATTTCTAGACGTTACTAGCATCCCCTAATTTAATCGTTTCTATATTTTTCCAAAAACGAACTATTGAAACCCTATCGTATAACCAAAATACTTAGCTCGCAAAATATATATATATAATGTTGCTATATTTAGAAATGACCAACGGCAATGACTTATCATTTTTAGAAAAATTCCTAAACCTTCGTTTTGATATTAAGAAGCTCCACGAATATTTTCAAAAACTTTCAACACTTAATAAACCTTTCGAGACATTTTTAAGCATCCGTTTACCCTCATTTAAAACTCGGACCAGCAACTATATTTTTATAAATCACCCATGGGCTTGACCAAAAACTTGACCATAACATTGCCATATTTTCCAAACTATCCAAAACTCTTTTACGCCAAAACTAATCAACCAAATTCATTATAATTCAAACTCAACCTCATCGCCATCTTTGTTGCAACTCACAAATCTCACAACCTCTCAACAAGAACAATTTATATATCTGAAATCATCAAAATCTTTATTAAAATATTTATTCATTTTAATAAATTTGAAAATCATAGCACAAACATATGGAGTCGTGAATCAAAAGTATAAGAATACGCAACAACAATAACTATAACAAACGGTGACGAAATGCGGAGAGTGGACATTTTGAGAAACAATATCCCCAGAATAAAGGTCAACAAATGGGAGGAGCTCACGGGAAAAGTAATAACTTAAGAATGAGATAAGGTAGTTCAAGTGAGGTCTTAAGATTCTGCTGAGTGGTAAGACACGATCGTGTTTCGGATCTTTTTAAAAGATTTTCGGTGATTATCGGGTTCGAGTTCATACTTATGTCATATCGGTAGTGTTCCCAAATCTATAGGTCGTGTGTCGAGTTGTTCTTCTCATGAACTTTCAGTTGGTGGTAGCTAGTCCTTAGGTCGATTTTCGAGTAGACGCTACATCCTCGCAGTTGATCGAAAAGATCGTCTATACTAGAAAACGGGTAACGGTTAGCTTGTTAAATTCTCGGCTTGTCGGTGTACATCCTGAAGGATCCATCAGAGGTTTTGTCGATACGAGGATCTCATAATTCACGTGATTCTATCTCACTAAAAGGTAAGTATATTGAAGAAAATCTTCTAGTTCTATTGGTTATAATCCACTTAGAGTGATATGCTCATTACATTCTAGAACCTTTCAATCCGTAATTTCCATGACTACAGGAAGCATGATTTAGTCTCTCGGCTAAGGGTATGGTGTTTCTATATACCAAGGTTGAAGAAAATCTGCTTAGTTATGATGCTTACGAATACAAATACACGTGACCGACACGACTCATGAATACGCACGCAAAACATTAATAAAATACAGATACAATATAATCTCGTTAACAATGTAGAGGAAGAAAAGGAAATAAAGATGGAGCGTATGGGTAATTTGACAAAAATTTTATGGTGACTACTCCCAGCATAGCATGGTCCTTCCTGAATTATCCATAGTTGATCAGGCTATGCATAATTTAGGAACTAACGATAAAATGCTCATTTCGTCAAACTAATGTCATAAAGAAAAATCTTATACGGTATAAACGATATAGTTTATAAGGTAGCAAAACAGTTTGTGGTAATGAAAACAGGGTTGTTTATATAACGACGCAAGATATTTTGTAGGATAACGGGAAATGTTTTATGAGGCGATAACAAAATAGTTTACAAAAAGTTACGTTTTGGTTTATAATGTAATGGTAACAAATGGTTTGTGAGTTGACAACACAACAGTTTATAAAGTGGCAACGTAATGGTTTATAAAAGACACGAAGTAGTTCATAAGATGTTGACAACATATTTCATAAATTGACAGCGAAATAGTTTATAAATGACAACGAAATAATTCCTGAGGTGACACGAAAATAGTTTGTAAGATATCTGCAAAATAATTTATAATAGGGTAGCAAAGGGTTTATAATTAACCGTAAATTAGGTTATAAAATGAAAACGAGTTGGTTCATTAACTTATACTCAAATAAGTTATGAGGTAATAGTAAGATAATTATAAAATGTTGACAAAAAGGTTCATGGAATGATATCAAAATAGTTTATAAGGTGTTGAAATAAACAAGAAGCTATCAGCAAACGGTTTGTAAACTGGTGTAAAATAGTTCATAACGCGAAAACTAGGTTAATAAGACGACACTAAAATATTTCATAGGATACCATCCAGTTAGTTAATAATAATAAGACAGTTTACATAATAATAGTGAAATGGGTGTAAGACGGTAAAGGAGTAGCTTACTTATATTTACTAGAGAATTAAAGTGTAACTGACAAAATCGTCATGACACAAATTGAACAAATGACTTAGGAAAATCCACACAATACACGAAATTCACAGGTAGGTACTAGTGCAAAACTCTTAGAGATTTCAGTCTAAGTCTACTTAGGTTTCACTAGATAAGGAAAAATCTTTCCTTAAACATCAACGTTATCTTTGACGGTGTTAGAGCTCCAACAAGTTTTAACCTCCTAAATACGGTTCACACGGTTCAGATTTCTAATTTTCCACTATGGCCTCTAAGTTGAATATCGAAACGGGTGTCCTATAATTCCTACTCACATGGCCAACACTCTTGTAGTTATTGCACTTCACAGTGCATGGTCCAGTGTAGTGCAACTTTCGTTTGTTGTGGAAGGGAGGTTTTTTTTTTTTTTTTTGTTGCTTATGCGTCCTTGAAATTTGGTTTAGCAATGTAAGCTCTCACGACCTTTTGTCATTTATTTTGTTGTTGCCATTCCTTACTACCTTGGTTTCCTAGCGTATGAACCAAATTCATTTAGTCGCGAGCCATGTGGATTCTTTTCCTCATAAACAGTATTAGCTTCAATAGCATTAGTAATCTATTGGGTTACAATACACTCGATCCTCGTGGAACTCATTCCTTGTCTTGTCGTCGGTATTTACTTCAAAATCGAACGGGGTAAAGGAAATGAAATAAGTCGAATAAATAAATAAGTATAGACTAATTTATACAATTTATTTATTTAAATCAAGAGGCGTCCCAATCCTTTCAAATAAAGAGATTATAAATTAGCCTACTTAATAATCTCTGATGCAATACGCGTACTCATAAAATCTTCAAGGTGGTGGATGAAAATACGATGCAGGCACTCTAATGAGTATGGGACGAGTGTTTAAAACTCGTCTTCGGAGACGGGGAGAAACAATTAGGGAAGATCGACATAGAGTTCAAAATAGCTGATGAGTATACGGTTAAAGTAAATAAGATTAAGATCTTTCATGAACGAGTTTACATAGCAATTACCATATTAAACCTCCAGTTACAAGTCCCGCCCATACAAGACTTGTGAAACTTAGATTCATACATAATTCCATGTAAACATAACCGTGTCGGGTTTCGCGTAATACGATATTGTATAAGGTTATGAATAATAAGTTCGAGACCATTGCATCGCTCACAATGTCTTAGACAAATTTTAGAGACCATTGTGTCATCCACAATGTCTTAGAAAGGTTTAATATTTATATAGACAACTTCTACATAAACAAGTGGGGAAATATACGTAACGCAAACGTAAACCGCAGAGAAAAGATAAGCGCAAGACAAACGCAAGCTCATAGCAAAATAGAGCTCAAGGGCAACAATAACCGCAAGCAACATAAACTCAGGGAATGATAAACGCAGGGCAGAGATAAACCCATAACATAGCATGCTCAAAGCAAGATGATACTCACATATACGCCATAGCAAAAGCACGTATAAGGCACACATAAAAGCACGTAAGGATCACATACTGGTTATAGACCAGACCTAGGTATTCTACCTAGATATCTACCTGGTTCTCTTTAACCTTGGCTCTAGTACCAATCTGTCACACCCCAGACGGGGCCTGGACGGAATACGTGTCCGAGGGCGTGACGTCATCATAATCGGAACACAAGGCACAAGAGAACGACCACTAATGGACGTTTTGAAAATCATAACTCGTTAGTTTTTAAACATAAATTAAGTTTTACACTATTTAAAGAAATTAAACATTTTGCAGAAGCTAAAGTAGAAAGTGGTAGCGATAAGCATAATTTGGTATTCAAAAAGACAACGAGTAGAATATTTTTGAAAGTCTTGAAGAGTATCATATAGCACGTAGACTCCACATAGCACATCAAGAAGTCTAAAGCTAAGCACCTGAGAAAAACATGCTAAAACGGTCAACATAAAGTTGAGTGAATTCATAGGTTTAAGTAAAACATTTATGAGGACCAAAAACGTTTAGTGAATACAGCTTCACTCAATGTATTACGAAAAACATTTAATAATCAGAACGTTCAACCAAAGTAGTGTGGACCACAAGTTTACAGTACCACGAGACAGTTATAAGAGATATAACACACATTACAAAGCACAAGCGACTATTGAATAACTATACAATACTCAAGCACTAAAAGTGTAAACTATTGCGCTAAGCCTCATGACACTGAGCTAATAATCACCGGGCATGTACATCCTGTCGGATAGTATTCCTGCCCTTAACCGGTGTCCCAAACCAAAGACCACCATAATGCACAATTGACATGACATATATCCGTTTGTTCTTCGCTAAGTGGAACCAAAGCGGATAGAGATAATTAGTCCCAATAGATCTATTTAATCACTCGCGCTCCCTCAACCGGTCCTCCGGTCGAGAAATTAACAGTTCATGATAATACGGGTCAGTAGTAGTTTTTGATAAGCAAACTTAGGCAACATGTAAGATAGGAGAATGGTAACCGCAAAACTTTTTTCCAATGAAGAAATAACATTTATTCATAAACAACTGTAAGTACTTAATTCCTAAGAAGAAAGAGTGTGATATCAATCAAGTAGTGGGGCTATGAACTCACCAAGTATTGAAAGGTAATTGTACTGTAGTAAAATATATAAGTTTGTAAACGAGCATGTATTCCCCTCGCGGGTTTATAAAACATTGAAAAGATTGAAATGCGAGACTATGAACTCACCTTGATGTTGCAGAGCAACTTAGCAGAAATGCAAATAATAAGCACAGCACAAACGGAGAACGGAACGGCTCGACCAAGAAGTTGCAGCTTAACTTAACGGCTAAGACCCATTAGCTTGGGTTGATGAATTTGGGTTTCCGATGGATGAGTACATCAACGCGACTAGTTGATAAGGGATTTGGATTTCAAGTTGGATGAGTTTGGTGGTTGGTTAAATAAAATAAATCGAAAAACACACGCAAAGTATGTAATATATCCCGTATATATTACATATAAAAGAAACAATTATATAATTCATATGGTGAATTATATAATAAAGACCAACAACCAAAAGAATAAGTCGCAATATATAATACTTTACAAGTATTATATAAGAAACGTGATTAAAATAATGGTAATAATATAATTCGACACTTTTTCAAAAGTCACCAATTAAATTAATAAAAAGTTCATGCGTAAAAGTAAATACACGTTTTAAACTTACGAGTTAGATAAATGATGTTTTAAAGACTTTACAAAAGTTATTATTTTGTTTATTAGTCGAGAATTATAAAATAATATTTTATAATTAAGTATTTCGTTACGCGTTTTAAGTAAACTAGTTGTATCGTTTGTAAAAGTGTAGTTTTCGTTTGTTGTCGCGTTATTGTGTAACTACATATTAAAAATCTTAAAAACTATATAACTTTGTCCATTTATCGGGTTTCTAAAATAATATAAACATTAATGAAAATTTACTAAGTATAACAATTTTTAGAAATTTTGGCATGACCTTGCCGTTTATACAATGTTTTCTATTTTTTTTTATTTTTTTTACAAAACTCAAAGGTTTCCCCTCTTTAATCAATCCGTGTTGCAAAATATAAGCGCGTTTCTATATATATATATATATATATATATCTAAACGAAATCAACAATTTACAAGATAATTAAAACCAAACAAACCCTTATTAGGGTTAATAATCTAAACGCACCCTAATGGCGCTGCTGTCCCAAACGCACCCTTAAGGGTCACTGAGCAGCAAAACAAACACTCCCTTATGGCTGCCCGAAACCAAACACCCCTGTTTGGGGTTTTTATTAAAACCAAACACCCTCTCAAGGCGGTAATCCATAAATCCAAACGCACCCTTATGGCTGCGTTAATGGCAGATCCAAACGCCTTTTTTGGCCAATAAAATCACAAACCAAACACACCCTTACGGGCGTTTATCCACTAAACCAAACACCCTTTTCGGGTTGTAAAAACAGAAAACAAACACCCTTTTAAAATTTATAATAATAATAATGAATTCACAAATAAGCCAACCATCAAAAGGTTGAGGTGGTGGTGGTACGCGACTGATCCGCGGAGGGTGGTCAGAAAATGGTGGTGTTCGTGGAGATGGTGACACGAGATGAAGGTCGTAGGGCTGAGAGGATGGTGGTCGCGGTGGTGTGGAGATGGTAACCGGTGGCGTGCGTCTGTGGTATGGCAGCAGTGGTGGTGACGAAGATAGGGACGGGGTGATGAGGTGGTGAACGTGATGGGGAGGAGATGATGATGGTTGCGATGTTGGTGGGGTAGAGATGGAGCTGCGGAGGCGATGATGATATGGCGGCGCGTGGTGGTTGACGAGTGGCTGTCGTGGATGGCAGCGGCGGCTGGCCGGAGGTGATGAAGGTGGTGCGAGGGTGATGTTAAAAATGGTGGTGTGGGGTTTGTTAGTGGCGAGAGGGTGCAGGTGGTCGGAGGTGAGGTGCGGCGGCCGGTGGTTGGCCGGAATAGTGGAGCGGCGCCGGAAACCTTAGTCTGTGTGTTAGGGTTAGACACAAAAATGAGAAAACCCTAGTTAACTAGGTATATATATAGTGTAAAAGTTACATAAACAAAGTAGCATGTGTGGAATAGTCAAGGGGGTATCATGAAAATATTACTAGAGGGACTAAAAACGTAACTTTTGTTAAATAATGGTTCGGGGCTCGTTTGGACTAGTTAACGATTGAATTAAATTACGAAACTTACGCCATTGTTTTCCAAATAGTTTTTCCTAAAAAAAATGAGTATTCACTCGACTAGTATTTTATAAATATTTTTATAAAATATAACTAAAATCATTATGATTATTTATTTATTTGGTACCATTGAGTGTCACGGGCAAGCTTTGTCCGTAAAATTTAAAACTTTAATTTGAACATTCGTGTTTTAAAATAACCGCTTTTGAATAAAAATTAAATAATTTATTAAATATTTTTATTTAATAAAAAGTGATAATTAAATATAAATTTAATTATTTTTGGGTCGGTACGAGTTGCGTTCAAAATTTTGCGAGGCTATTTCAGTCATTTTCTGCTTGGTTTCAAGTCTCGGGCAAAACTAAAAAGTTGTCCGGAATGTCGTTTTATGTCAAACGCTAGTATACCCCATAATTAATAATTCATTTTGGCGGGTCGCTTTTGATAAATCAATTTGGGAATAAAATATATCTTCTCGTTTTCAAATCAATAAGTTTAAAAAATAAATTTGCAAATGAGCAATAATAATAGTAATTATGGTTTATTCTTTAAATACGTTTCAAAAATTTACCGGCTACGCGGTAATTGTTTTTATGTGACCGAAAAAAGTCAACAGTCAAAAAGTCAAGTTAAAATCATAAAGTCAAAGGGTAAAATAGTAATTTAAAATTCTAAAAATTTCGGGTTGTGACAGATATGAGGAATATTTTAGGTAGTTTCTTCCAAAACCAAGCCTCAACTTCGGGTACTCTTCCGAGTAATATTATTCCTAACCCGAATGGTGAGATGAAAGCAATCACTACTCGAAGTGGTGTTGCTTATGAGGGACCCTCGATTCCTACTAATCCTTCTCCCAAAAAGGTAGTGGAACGAGAAACCGAGGAGACAACGGATAAGGAGCAATCTAATTTCTAAGAAAGTACCGCTCTTGACCAACCTTCGGTCACTCAAATTTCGGAACCCGGTGTTTCGAAGACTTTACCTAAGCCTAATATTCCATATCCTTCTCGACTTAACCAAGAAAAGCTCCGTGAAAAATCTAATGCTCAAATGATGAAGTTCCTTGAAATCTTTCAAAAGATACATTTTGATATTAGTTTTGCGGATGCTTTGCTCTATACGCCTAAGTTTGCCTCTACGTTTAAAAGCTTGATTAGTAACAAGGAGAAATTGTTTGAACTTTTGAGTACACCGTTGAATGAGAATTGCTCCGCGGTCCTCCTTAAAAAGCTTCTCGAAAAGCTTGGAGACCCGGGCAAGTTCCTTATACCTTGTGATTTTCCCGGAATGGTTGAATGCTCCGCCTTGGCCGATCTTGACGCTAGCATTAACCTTATGCCTTTGTCCGTGTGGAAGAGACTTTCTCTTCCCGAACTTACCACCACTCATATGACTCTCGAACTTGCGAACCAGTCGATTACCCGCCCAAAAGGTGTCGCCAAAGATGTTTTCGTCAAAGTGGGGAAATTTCATTTTCCGGCCAACTTCATAGTAGTTGATTTTGATGCCGACCCTAGAGTTCCTCTTATATTTGGTAGACCTTTCTTAAGGACGTCTCGTGCTCTTATTGATGTTTATGGTGAAGAAATTACACTTAGGTTTAATGATGAAGCAATTACGTTTAATCTCGGGCACACTTCGAGATACTCAAGTGATTATAATGCGGAATCGGTTAATCAAATCGATATAATTGATGTTGCTTGTGACGAGTATTCTCAAGAAGTGCTTGGATTTTTGGATGGTTTCAAAAGTGGCAATCCCACTTCTACGGACCCGATAATTGCTACTTCATTTCCTTCCCTCACTCCATATGAGGGAGGTGATTTCATTTTAGAAGAAATTGAAAATTGTCTTTCTAATGGATCGATTCCACCAGGAATTGATGATGAGGATTTTGATCCGGAGGGGGATATTTGCTTGATTGAAAAATTGTTGAATGATGACCCATCTCAATTCCCTCCGATGGACCGTAAGCAAGTAGAAGTGACTAAGGCAAAATCTTCAATTGAAGAGCCTCCGGAATTAGAGTTAAAAGATTTATTACAAACTCCCATGGAATATGCCTTACTTAAGGAACCGATTAAGATACTCGTGATTATGCAAAAGGTTAAAAGATGATAAAAAAGAGCCACTTAAAGGTGCATAAATCACATAATCGGGCCATTTGCTTGGAAAATCAACCGACATCAAAAGGTTATTGACCTTGGTTTTGCACTCATAAAATCGTGATACAAGAAGACTATCTAAACCCCCTTATACAAAGTCAAAACTGGTTACACACAAAAAATCATGAGGTATATTGTAAAATCAAAAAGGAAGTTATCAAACTCCTTGATGCCGGAATGATTTACCCGATCTCCGATAGTCCGTGGGTAAGCCCCGTTCATTGTGTACCCAAGAAGGGTGGTATGACCGTAGTTGCTAATGAAGATAATGAATTGATTCCAACACGATTAGTTACCGGGTGGAGAGTTTGTATTGACTATAGGAAATTAATAAGCGAAACTCGTAAAGACCTATTTTCGTTGCCATATGACCAAATGTTTTAAGATTAGCCGGAAATGAGTTTTATTGTTTTCTAGATGGATTTTCGGGTTATTTTCAAATCCCAATAGATCCACAAGACCAAGAGAAAACCACTTTCACATGCCCTTATGGAACTTTCGCTTACCGTCGCATGCCCTTTGGCTTGTGTAATGCTCCCGGTACTTTCCAAAGGTGTATGATGGCCATATTCCATGATATGATCGAAAAGACTATGGAAGTTTTCATGGATGATTTCTCAGTATTTGGGGATAGTTTTGCTTCTTGCCTCTCCAATTTAGACAAAATGCTAAAAAGGTGTGAAGACACGAATTTAGTTCTAAATTGGGAGAAGTGCCATTTTATGTGTAAAGAAGGAATTGTGTTAGGTCATAAAATTTCAAAGTATGGGATTGAGGTCGATTGAGCTAAAGTCGATGTTATCGCTAAGCTACCTCATCCGACCACCGTAAAAGGTGTTAGGAGTTTCTTAGGTCATGCTTGTTTATACTGACGATTTATCCAAGACTTTCCTAAAATTGCTAGACCTATGACTCACCTTCTTGAGAAAGATGCACCGTTTTCTCAAGATTGTATTGATGCTTTTGAGAATCTTAAAAAGAAGCTTAACGAAGCTCCGATCTTAGTTGTCCCCTATTAGAACCTACCTTTGGAACTTATGTGTGATGCTAGTGATTTTACGATTGGTGCTGTTTTGGGAAAACGAAAAACAAAGCATTTCCAGCCTATACATTATGCTAGTAAAACAATGATCGAAGCTCAAATTCATTACACCACCATGGAGAAAGAAATGCTTCCCGTAGTTTATGCTTTCGAAAAGTTTCGGCCATATCTCATTTTATCGAAAAGCATAGTGTATACGGATCACTCGACTCTAAAATACCTTCTTAGTAAACAAGATGCTAAGCCGAGATTGCTCTGGTGGGTTCTCCTTCTCGAGGAATTTGATATCATTATCCATGATAAGAAAGGGACGGAGAATCTCGCGGCCGACCATTTGTCTAGACTTGAGAATCCTCATAAGGATGTGTTAGAAAATAAAGACATAAATGAAAAATTTCCTTTAGAGACTCTTGGTAAAATATCTAGTGGAAGTACCACATGGTTTGCCGACTTTGAAAATTACCATGCGGGGAATTTTATCGTGAAAGGGATGTCGTTCTAACAAAAGAAGAAATTCTTTAAGGACGTTAAGCATTACTTTTGGGACGATCCTTACCTTTTTTAGATTTGTGCGGATCAAATCATTCGACGGTGTGTGCATGGCCAAGAAGCTATTAATATCCTCAAAGCTTGTCATGAGAGACCCACCGGGGGCCATCATGGTGCCAATTTCACCGCTAAGAAAGTATTTGATGCCGGTTTCTTTTGGCCAACCATTTATCGAGATGCCCACAACTTAGTAAAATCATGCGATTCTTGTCAACGTCAAGGTAAAATTTCTCAAAGGTATGAGATGCCTCAAAATGCTATTCAAGTTTGTGAAATTTTTGACGTCCGGGGCATTGATTTCATGGGGTTGTTCCCGTCTTCAAGAGGGAACCGATATATTCTCGTGGCTATCGACTATGTTTCTAAATGGGTTGAAGGAAAAGCGCTACCTACCAATGACGCCCAAGTAGTGGTTAAGTTGTTAAAAAAAATATTTTCTAGATTTGGAACCCCACGGGCCATCATTAGTGATCGAGGGACGCATTTGTGTAATGACCAATTTTTTAAAGTTCTTAAAAAATATGGCGTTACACACAGGCTTTCGACCTCGTATCACCCTCAAACCAGTGGCAGGTGGAGGTTTCCAATGGAGGATTAAAAATAATTTTAGAAAGGACGGTAGGCGAGCATCGGGCAAGATAGGCCGATAAACTTGATGACGCCTTGTGGGCTTTTCGTACCGCTTTTAAAACACCGATCGGTTGTACTCCTTATAAGCTGGTATACGAAAAAGCTTGTCATCTCCCCATCGAGCTTGAGCATAAAGCCTACTGGGCCTTGAAATGGACCAACTTTGACCTAAAAACCACGGGTGATTACCGTAAAGTTTAACTTAATGAATTAAATGAACTTCGGGATCAAGCCTACGAGAATTCTTTAATCTATAAAGAGAAGACGAAGAAGATTCACGATGCTAAAATCAAAAACCATGAATTTCACGTTGGTGATCGTGCCCTTCTTTTTAATTACCATTAAAGATTTTCTTGGGCAAATTAAAATCCCGTTGGACTGGACCGTTCATCGTTGCTCAGGTTTCCCTTATGGAACCATCGAGTTATCTAAAACCAATGGTCCCAACTTTAAGGCGAACGGTCATCGTGTCAAACATTATTTTGGAGAGGACATACCACTCATGGTTGTCTTGGATCTCCAAACTTTCCCCATGGACAACTAAATGCGGGGATCGAGTCAAGCTATGTGACTCGGTTACCAAAAACAAAGCGCTTCATGGGAGGCACCCCATGCTTATCCTTTTTCTTTCTTATTTCTAATGTGATGTGAGGAGGCTTGTACTCTTCCAATTCTTGTTGTTTATGCTTGTGATTGTTTGTAGGATTGACCCAAAATTTTTGAAGACTCTTGTGTTCGGTGTTTTGTCCCGGTCCACTCGAGCTTCTTTAGCCTTTGCTTGCCATTATTGGGAATTCCGATATCCTAGATGATTATCGACTAACATCTATCTTTTAGCATACTTTAATAAACGGCTTAATAATTTTGAATACTTTTCCTGCAGCTCGGATTAATGCATTCGACTCTTTGAGTATCTAGTATGGGTTTTAATGCCTTAGAACTAGAAACATGAGGACAATGTATTTAGTTTTAGTATGGGGGTGGTAAATCTCGATATACTTACCTATTTTTGCTCCGTTGTTCTCACGTACCCCGTTTTCCCGCAAAAATTTTAAAATTTTATATAAGAATTTAAAAGTTCAGTTTTTTTTTTAATTAAAAAATGATGAAAAATAAAAAATAGTTGATAAAAAAAATAAGTGTTTTGACACGAATGTAGGCTTTCCGTTGGTGAGAACATAAATAAATTTTGACCCGACCGATTTTATATCTTAGCTTTCTCCTTAACTTTAAATAAATTGAAATTTGCTAATCTTTTATACAAGGAGCTATAAAAAGCAAGTCTAGCTTGAAAAAGTCAAGATTTTGCAAGTTCCCATAATTGATTTTAAATATGCAAAGATCGATTTATTTGGCTAAGCATTCACTAGTTTCTTTATTAGAAATTTTAAATTGTGAAGAACAAGAGATGATAGAGTAGAATATAAGTTTAGATGCTAAACGTGGAATAGTTGGATTTCTTTAAGGCTCATAAGTGTTAATTGTGGCTTTTTCTCCCATAAACTTGTTTCACCTTTATATATAATTGTTTAATAAATAGAGTTGTGCGGTTTTTTGGTTAATAATTAGTTCATAGCGGTTTTCTTTAGTTCCTTTGTGATTAAGATAAGTATACATCAGGAATACTTAATTTGGCATACTATATGTATCACATTAATAAATATTTTGCTTATCCCTTAAAGAGCCTTAGGGTATATGGGGTAAGTAAAATTAATAAGTGAAATTATAGCCTTATTCATTCCTTAAAGAGCCTAAGGGTATATGGAATGGATATTGTTGCTTAATTTTTGTCTTGTTTGTACCTTAAAGAGCCTTAGGGTATATGGTGCAAATAAGATTGGTCCATTTATGTCTTAAAGAGCCTAAGGGTATATGACATGAATGGAGCCATGCTTAAGTAACCTAATAAAAGCCAAATTTTGGTTGCCTCGATGTGGACTTAATTTTGATGACATTTGATCTTTTAAAAAGGGCTAGGAACTAATTATTGCGTTTTAACCGTTCCGCTTTATTTTTGGAATTAATAAGTATCGAAATAAAGTCTTAAAGAGCCTTCGGGTATATGACTTAAATAAAATCTTGAGATACAAAATTAGGAATAAGGGAGGAGAAGTAATACACAATTAGTTTTATGAGTAGTGTTAGCATCATATCTTGTATTTTACAATGATTTTGTTTTTAAGCTTGGCTTGGAGAAGTGAAAGTCGGGGACGATAAAATTATCTATTTGGACACTTTTTATGCTTTTTGTTCTGGGATCCTAAAAGTTATCAATGAATAATGAAAGCAATACATTATGTCACACATGACTAAGTTGTAAGTTGGAAATTATGAAAATCATAAAAATAGAAAAATATTGAAAAATGGGAAAACATGGTGTTTTAAAACTTGTGATTTCTTAACTCTCCCCACAAAATACTTTGCTACTTTTCAAAGGATTATTTTGGGGAGGTTTTGGAGTATTTGGTGTTAGAGCATATAACATTGCGTGAGGACACGACAATCACTTAGTTTGGGGAATTTTGATATGTGAGAAATCACATATCCGTTTTATATAAAAAATGACCCTAAAAAGATGAAATAATGCAAATTATGCTTGTATATTGTGTATTTTGTCTTTTGTGATGTGTAGGTTCGGATATTTCTAATATCACATGAAGAAGGCCAAAATGGGACAAAAACGAACACGAAAACGGAAAGAGTACACAAGAGCCGGGTGTTTATTAGCAAGGGTCAACAAAAGTCAACCTTGGTCAAAATTGGAAATTCCTAAACCTTGAAAATTCCCAAATGGTCCTAAATGTTAAAACATCTCACAATTATAATCCAAAATCTTTTCACCGTTAGACCTTGGTTATTTCATGGTTAGTCCTTAAAACTAATAAGGACTAACGGTTGTTGAAATTAACAAAAGTCCACTTTACAAACCTAGTCCAGTCCATTTTACCAAGTCAAGTCCAAATCAAACTAGGTCAGGCCCAATTGTTTACCCAATATCCCAACTCTGGATATACTCCTTCTTAAACTTTTCACGCGCCAAAATTGGAATCAAAAAGCTATGATATAGAGCGTGATTGCTACTCAACCTACGTGGACTCAAAGATTCTAATACAAAGCTCCAGCTCAGCAAGTGAAACGTCACTCCTTGATTCTGATTGGCTGAGCTGACACCTTCTGACAACAAGGACTGACACACATCCACCAAAGAAACATAACAATTAAAGGATTTTTACACTAAATCCAGTTGAAAAGAAGCATAATCAGTTCTTAATGAGTGGATTGCCAAGCTGGCAATCCATGTGACTTCTCTCAATCCAAGGGCTACAATTAAAGATGCTAATTCAGTTGGGGATATTTGGCTAAGAATGAAGATTCTAAGGAGCGTCTAACCACCTCAAAGGCTCCTAAATCTGGCTATAAATACAACCTCACTTCACATTGTAACAAGCGAGTTTTTCATTATTTTTTTTTAGCTTATGTAGTGAAGCTTGTTTTCAAAATTTAGTTTTTTTAATTCAGCTTAATGTACCTTTTACTTTTCCAAAAGCATTGTAACACTTCTTAATCAATAGAAGCTTAGTTTTTTTTTTATTAAATCTCTTGTTAAATTTAGTTTCCATTACTTGTTCATTATCAAATGCTACTGTTTCATAAGCTGTTTTGTTCATAAGCTCTTATAAGCTCTAAAAAGCTTGATCATCCCTTGGAATTGGATGGCTGCTGGATGATCAAAGCTTGGTAATAGAACCTAAAGGTCAGGTGTTAGGATTAGAATAGGCAAATTTTTGGAAGCTTAGCTAGCTCATAGCTATAAGCTAAAGCTATAGTTTAAGCTCTATTGTAAGAAAATGATCTCTGTTTAGCTGATATCTAAGGTACATTTTACTTAATCCTTTTAGATTTTCAAATTGTTAGTTAAAACTGCTATGTTCTAAATCCTAATAATTTGCTAGTATATTGTTTGAATGATTTTGTTGTCTAATCTGCTTTAAGCTTGTTTAATTGTTGTTACTTTAGCGTATCTGAGTTTAGTTAAAGCTTGTTGTAGTTTAAAGTTCATCAGTTTGCATTCTAGCAAATAATTGTGTTTAAGGCTCAAAATTATGATAATCTGCTCAATCCTTAATCTGTCATGTTTTGGTTGAAAGTTGTTAATAAAGCTCAATTAGTTGTTAAAAATCAGTTATGAAGTGTTTTTGATCAAAAGAATGAATTAGTTTTCAAGGAATCATGGTTTTTATAGTTTAAAGGGGTGTTTGGCCGGAGATTGAATCAATAGGCTAAAACTGCTAGTGCATCTAAAAGTTGTAAAGCTAAGTTTAATTCATCATAATTTAGCATAAAAAGTAGTTTAGAGTAAAGTTTTTGTATTTTTTTGTTGTTTCATCTAGATTTAAAGCATTCTAAGGTGAATCTAAGTTTTCTGATTCTAGTGTTTGTTTAACAGCTTAATTCACTAAAATCTGTATAAAGCTTGTTTAAGTTACTGAGGTTGCAAATCATTTAGTGCATTTGTAGTAGTTATTTGAGTTTCAAAAAGATTAAGAGTCAGTTTTCTAGTTAAATGAACATTTTGAGAGTTCAATCAGAGCAGCCCTATGAGCATTCTAATAATCAGCTTAGTTATCTCATAAGCCTTAGTTCAGCTTAAATTTTGTGCACTTTAGCTTTTAATAGTCTTACTAGTTAGCAATAAACCAAAATCAAATAGTTTAGTGAAGGTTTGTAGTCTGAGTTTGCATCTGCTAGTTTCAAGTTTTAAGTAAAGGTTTTCTAAAATTCTGTCTACTTGCTTGTTGAGCAAGCTATCATTGGAAGTACTAAGTAAAGTTGGACACATAGGGTTATTGGCAGACTTTAGTGCACCCTTGAATGTTCTGAGGTGGTTTGGTTAATGTTATATTTTGAATAAACTCGAAGTCGAGCTGATTCTTCAAAAACGTTGAGCTTTGTAACAACTCATAACTTAGTTCCAAGACAGTTCTTGTTTGATGAGTTGCGGGGTTAGGTTATGAATGACGTTGTTACACAACTTAAGGTTTTTGACGAGTTTCCTCGAAGACGGGCGATGTTCATGTAGTTAGATGTTATTTTTGCTTAGAGTTGTATGCTGCTATTTGTACCCTTGTATGGGCAAGCGAAGTTGTAAGCAGTGGGTTTCTGATCGTGAAAGTTAAATGAGATTCAAAGTGTGGCCCTAAGTTCACGTGGGAACGTGAGGACCATATGAAAGCTAAGTATACCCGATTGTTTGTTGATGATGATGTTGAACCTATTAGTTAAATCTCGGGACGAGATTTCCCTAAGGAGGGGATACTGTGACAACTGTGCTTTGAGCAGGTTAGTCAAACCGTTGGTATTGACTTGAGTTTCACTATGTGTTATGATAATTATGTGTTTATGTGATCTTATGTGAGTTGGTTACAAATCCATTGAGCGTGATCGTCTCATGGTGATTGAAGTTATGGTTGCTATGGATATTTCATTATGTTCACATTTTAGTGACAATGAAAATGACGGTAACATTTTATGTGTGTACGTATTTATATGTATACGTATTTAGATAATAGGAATTCGCGAGGATAGAAAATTTGGTTTAGAAATTTAGTTAATGAATTTTAGTATTATTAAGTTGGAGAAATAAAGTATGAAGTGAATTTATTTTTAGGTATTTAAAACTAGTTTTATTTAGAAGGATGTCTAAATAAATAAAGGTTTTATAAAAATAACAAAATTAAAGGGTTTTTGTGTAAATAATAAATAAATAAATAAATAAATAAAAAATAAAAAATAAAATAATAAGGTTGTTCGGCCGGTTTAAGAGAAAAAAAGGAAAACTAATTTTAGTAAAAGTGGGATTCTAATTTGGTAATTATCTAAATCTCTTTTCCTTCACTATAAATACAAACCCCTCACCTTTATTTTTTTTAAACCGGACGAACCCAAGAGCAGAAGAAAAAAAAAGTTTTTTTTATTCAAGATCAATTTGGTGATTTAAGGTTTCAAGAATCAAGAATTAAGGTATGCTTTTAAACCCTAGTTGTTTAGTTTTCTTTTTAATTCATGTAACAATAAAGTGATGGATAAATTAGGATTTCATACAATCTGTAAATAAATGACGTAAACTTAATTAGAAGTGTTTAGGGTTTAATTACAATCATATTGATGTATTCGGTTAGAGTTAGAACGCGATAAAATTGAATTTAGGGTTGAGCAGAATCTTGAGTCATCTTGTTCGAATGTTATGTCATGATTGGTAACGAGATTTTTGATGAATCTTATGTCTATTGATAAGTTCAGCCAGTCTAGTTTCCAAAAAATCTGGCCTTGAAAGTTTTTAAGGTCGGAAAGTCATTCAAATGTTTGTTACACTAAAAGTTGTCAGATCAGTAAATACGTGTCAGATTTAGGTCATGTTTGTGAGGGTAAAACCTATACTTAAATTGTAATTAAGCTTAACCCTTATACATTAGTTAAGTTCCATATGTCTATGGATAATCCTGTAAAAATTAGCCTCTGAAAGCATGTCTAAGTATGGTAGTTAGAGTGATATGTTTTGGTGTGCAATGAGATCCGAATTAGGACAATTTTGAAGTTTGATTTATTTGAGGTAGTTACACATGTAAGTAATACTTGAGAATCACAAGGTAGTTAATATACTCATAAATGAACAAGGATGAGTTTTGGTATAATTTATTAAGATCATTAAGTAAGGGTTTTGGGTACGTAAAGAGACACTAAAATTCTGCAATTCTGAGTTAATTGTAAGTAGCTAGTGTAAAGTGTTAGTAAGATGGTTAAGGTTGGGCATGGTGTCGGGGTGACCCATGATGGTTAACTAAACCCTTAGACATCCATCATATGTGTGTTACATGGACTAGAGCTTTTAGCTTGGTCGCGTGTAACCGTGTTTATTTATTTGTATAGTTGCGTGTAGAGATTTGGAAGCTGCGTTTGAGTATCCAGGTGAGTTTCATAGTCCCATTTTTACTATGTTTTCTTGGGATGGAGATGATGCAAAATATGTTTTGAAATGTTTTGATTGCTGTGATTATATGGTTTAAGTTACACATGGACATTTAAGTAGCTATTATATGTTATGTGCTGCATGTTGTATGATGTTGCATTGTGCTTCGCCTACTTTGTGGGCAAGAGGTTTCGCCTACTTGGTGTGGGTATGAACCTGTGTGTGCTACGGTACCAAGAGTCTGGGATTTTGGGGATAGCATTCCTCCCCATGACTAAGTGTTGCATGTTATGGATCGAGGGACACGTTCCGTCTCAATTGTGATTGCTTGTTTGGAACGATTGCATGTTAGCAAGTATAATAGTCAGCTTAATTGTCCTGCCATGCTTTATTTTTTTTAATCACAGTAATTGAATTAAATCTTTTGTAGTGGTGTCATAAAACCTATGACTCTCACCAACCATTGTGTTGACGTTTTAAGCATCATTTTCAGGTGAGCATTATGATGGTGTTGAAGTTAATAAATGTGGCTAAGAGAGACCGTTAGGATGGTATTGGAAGTTTTCATTTGATTTTATTTCATAATTGTTTGCATGAATTCTTGAATGTTATTAGGTTTGATAGGGTTGTGATACATTGTCTTTGTATAAATGAGACTCATTTTTCATTAATACAAGATGTCGTTCTTTTGTTTTTGGTATTGTCTTGACACATTGTGTCTTTTATATTTAGTTATGCATGTAGTGATTCTATATTGTTGACACCATTGTGTTGTAATGATATCCATGATGTTACGCCTCGTGTTTCCGCCTTGGCGGGGTGTGACAGATCTTTCCATCGAACGAATTGTAGTTACCAAGCATTGCTTATTTGCAGAAATCATTTTCATTGAGTCTGATACATCTTCTGTGTCACACCCTGCCAAAGCGGAAACGCGAGGGGTAACAGGATAGGCATCGTCACAACACATTGACGTCACAATAAAGAATAACTAAAATGCATAATCACTTAATAAATCAAAATGTCATTATGACACCAAACACAATGGGAGACCTGTATCGAGGTTGATTGAAACACAACAATACATAGTCATAAAATGTAAATCCAGAATAAAAAATTACTAAGTACGAAAGTATCTCAAACATAAAATGAAAATATTAACTAGTTAGTCTTCAAATGCAAGGAACCTAAAGTCTCCCTAGCCAAGCAGTCTCAAACTCTTAACCCTCACTAACTTCACCTGAAAATGGATACTCTCAAGTGTAAACATTACGTTGGTGAGCTCGTAACTTTAAACATAAAACAAATATAATAAGCTATGAACATATAATAAAAGTTGGACAATCATACGGTTACTAGCATGCATCCTCAGTCTCATATCATAACAAATCATATCACAAAGTAGGTAGGCATTACCCCCGATCCAACATCACAATAATAAGCTAGCATTGAATCCATGTATCATCAATAAGAGTTACCACATTTGGCTGGAATGGCACAAGCAACTCATGTATCATGTATCCACAAATGTATCTTATAAAATTGCACACATAATTGTATCGCATAAATACTATATAACCATGTCCAAATAAAAACCAATTTAAACCATTTAATCATGGCAAGGAAAACATTTCAAAAGCATTTTGTATCCATTTTTACCCCAATAAATATTTAAAAAGAAGAGTAAAAGCTATAAATGCTCTACCTACTTACAAAAATGGTCCGATATGAATAACCAACGTGAAAAACACTCATTATGCATAATATAACGGGTTTTTGATTCATTATGCATAATTTTTTACATATTCATAATGAATCATAGAAAAAAATATGTTATGCGTAATGAATCATAGAAAAAGTATCTTATGCATAATGAATCACAAGATAAAATTGTATTATGCATAATGAGTGTTTTTCACGTTGGTTTTTCATATCAGACAATTTTTGTAAGTAAGTAGAGCATTTATAGCTTTTACCCTAAAAAGAAGCTACGAGAAACTCACCTCAAGCTTTACAAATGCGCACAAAAATCCAAGCAATAATCTACACAACATAATTAATGGGTTACACATGAACAAGGCTTTACGGCCCTATACATGTAACATTTTAATTGATGGATACTAATGTCTAAAATACATTTATAAATATCCCATCATGATTTCTACACATTATCTAAGCTCTAAACATATTTTAAACTAGTGTTCACATTTTTAGTTTATTGCGAAATTTAAGGTCACCTTACGAATTCTTATAAAATACTAAATGACCTCCTCTGACTCCCAAATTTGAATGACATTAACATTAATCAGTTAACAAAACTACTGTAATTTTTCCAACCAATGAAAACATGTCTAACTATTTTTTTAAAAATCAATAACACAAACTGACCAAATTCGGATCTGATCGCACACCAAAATGTTTGACCTCATTAAGCATACTTAGACACCTTGCAAAAATCTAGAAAAAATACAGGAGTTACTAGACACATAGAACTTACTCCAGTAGCAACCTCATGAATAGAAAAATTGTTTTGATAGGGTTTTTAACCTCATAAACACAACATAAATCTGACCAGAAAACTCAGATTCGACAACGAATTTTGTAAAAATATTTTGACTGACTTTCACTCACATTCAATTCAAGAAACCACATTTGTTGGAAATTAGACTCTCTGTAGATGATTTTAGAGCTAAAAAAATCTATCAAACTCATCAGTATGACCGAGTTATGACTCTTACAAGTTGACCTAAAATTCTGCCCAGTTTTAATTCTGAATTTAACAACGATTTAACCCAACCAAACACATACATACGCTAATAATTACACCCTAATTGATTATTAATGATCAAATTAACATATTTACTGAATTTTTATGAAACCATAGTTCCACCAATTAAAAAGTTACAACTAATTGAATTTAAAAGATAAGATTAAGTTAGGGATTATACCAAAAATCTTTAACCGCGAAACACACAATTCTACACCTTATAATTCTTGAAAAGTTTTGATGGTTTCCCTTGTTTCATGCTTTGATCGATCAAACACCAAGAGAGGAGAGAGAGAGAATAGTGATTTAGGGTTTGGGACATGATGTGTATAAATACTAATCCTAAAGGAATCCTAATTGGGTTTGGTTTCCTTTTTTTTCTTCTCTCTTGGGTCGGTCGGATACACACACACACATACACACACACACACACACACACACACACACACACACACACACACACACACACACACTTTAGCTTGTTTACTTGAACCCTTTAATTAAAACGTATTAATAATATCATAGAATTCATTTTACATAACATTTTCTTCAAATATTTTTTTGTTAACCACTCAATAATTAAATCATGGAATCCAAATTTATTTAATAATACTGAATCGATATTAACGATGTTTACTTTCATAAATTATTTCCAAACATTATGAATAACGAAATTACCAACGAATGTCTATCTCATAATCATCATTTCCAACGAAATGAAATGACTAAATATCTAAATTGAAACTTTTCACACATAAATTGCAACTCATATACCTCATCACATAATATCAAATGCACTAATTGAATCTTGCACACTAACTCAAATCACATAACACCTAGTTAGGCTAACACTATTGGTTAAACTAACATGGTTTGATCACGGGTGTCACAGTTCCCCTTCTTAGGGAAATTTCATCCTAAAGTTTAACTAGTGTTCTCAATAGCACGATCAGTAAACAATTTTGGATACTTAGCCTTTATAAAATCCTCTCGTTCCCATGTAAACTCAGGACCACGCTTAGAA
Organism: Tanacetum coccineum; assembly: GCA_026074375.1. NCBI lineage: Eukaryota > Viridiplantae > Streptophyta > Magnoliopsida > Asterales > Asteraceae > Tanacetum > Tanacetum coccineum. The sequence goes on along the minus strand of BQNB010000876.1, from coordinate 127,844 downwards.
TTCCAATGAACTTTAACGATTGGGATCCTACTATGTTTCAACTTCTTAACTTTACGATCCATAATCTCCATAGGTTCCTCAACAAAACAAAGAGTTTTGTCTACCTTAATTTCCTCTAAAGGCACATGCAAATTTGCATCCGCCAAACATTTCTTAAGATTTGACACATGGAATGTGTCGTGTACACTACTCAACTCTTATGGCAATCTCAAACGATAATCTACAGGACCAATCCTTTCAAGAATATCAAATGGCCCTACATACCTCGGTGCTAACTTTCCTATCTTTCTAAACGCTCTACACCTTTCCAAGGTGACACTTTTAATAACACTTGATCACCAACTTCAAAGTTTAACGGCTTATACCTATTGTTAGCATAGCTCTTTTGACGATCTCTAGCCGCCTTGAGTCTTTTATCAATCAGTACCACTTTATCAGTTGTCTTTTGTACTAATTCTAGTCCAATCAATCGACTTTCTCCAATTTCAGCCCAAAGAACAGGTGACCTACAGTTTCTTCCATACAATGCCTCAAATGGAGCACATCGAATACTTGACTGATAACTATTGTTATAAGAAAACTCAGCTAAGGGTAAGTGAGTATCCTAACTAACTCCAAAAATCAACCACACATGCTCTTAGCATATCCTCCAAAGTTTGAATGGTACGCTTACTATGTCCATCCATTTGAGGATGATAAGCCGTGTTCCCAATGCTTTCTGCAATGTCTGCCAAAACCTCGAAGCAAATCTTTCATCATGATATGAGATGATTAACATAGGCACTCCATGCCTTCCTACTATCTCATCGATATAAAGTCTTGCTAACCATTCCATCTTGTAATTTTCTCGTATAGCCAAAAAATGGGCTGGCTTAGTCAGTCTATCTACTATTACCCAAATAGTATCATGCCCGCTACTTGATCCCAGCAACTTAGTGATAAAATTCATGATAATTCTATCCCATTTCCACTCAGGTATCTCTGGCTGCTGCAACAAACTCGAAGGTCTCTGATGTTCACTTTTCACCTTTGAACAAGTCAAACACTTACTAACGTAGGTAGCTATACCTCTCTTCATACCTGGCCACCAATACATATCTCTCAAGTCATGGTACATCTTATCTGCTCCTGGATGAATAGAGTACTTCGTCGTATGAGCCTCATCCAATATCATCTTTCTCACATACCTACTAATAGAACCCATATTCGGTCCATAAAGTATATACCTCCATCTCTCTTCTTTTCCATTTGTTCCCACGCAGCAATTTTGCTGGCGCGTTCTCTACTTTGGATGCCTCACCTTGAGCAGCCAATATCCAATCCACGATAAAACTAGAAAAACAATAAAAAAAATTCTACATGTTCTATTAAAACTAAGCCACAATATCTAAAAAAATTATTTCATATGAAAGATGAAACTTTTTTATCATAAAAAGTGAACACACATGTGCCAAAAGTTTAAAAAAACTATATACTCAAAATGAAAGCACGGTTTTAGTCCAATAGGCACACGACAGTATGTTATAGAAAAGAATTTGGTCTATTTCATCAAATAAGAAAAGTAGAAAGAGTAAGCCGAATGAAACATAAGCCACAAATAAGCTGACCGAATAAGCTCAAAATAAGTTACCACAACTAAACCACTAAACCCATCCGAGGCTCTTGATACCAATTATCAGAACCCGAAACCACTTTTAGTTCACCATGGTAATCACAAGAAAATAAGATAAGAGAAAAGTATAGAGAAGTTAGAGAGAGAAAGTAAGAAAGAAAAAGAGAATGGTCGATTTCTAGCAAATGTGAGAAGATACAAATGAGAACCAACACCCTCTCCACACTTGGAGAGGGGTATTTATATCAACACTTAGGCCGTGTGGTTTAATGTCTTGGGCCAGGCTCGGGATAACTTAGGCTTAAGCCCGCAACACATACAATATTAGATTAAATAACGAGCCTGATACCCGTAACTAGCCTATTACAACATATATTAAATAAAGATCGAAGCTTCCTCGTTGAGTGACTGAGCTTCCTTATTCAATTCAATATTTTGAGGCTAACATGTCCTTAACACTTGACTGAATAGTCATGGACATTGCTCGCACTAGTCTTGGTTTCACTCTCTCCTTCCTACTCAACGCATCAGCCACTACATTTGCCTTTCCTTGATGGTAGCGAATCTTACAGTCGTAGTCACTAAATAACTCAATCCATCTTTGTTGGTGCATATTCAACTCCTTCTGGTTAAATATATGTTGTAGACTCTTATGATCCGTGTAGATAACACTTTTCATCCTGTACAAATAATGTCTCCAAGTCTTAAGTGCAAAGACCACCGCTCCCTGTTAGGAATACGAAAAGTATCAGTCACTTCCAATATAGATAGTTGTAGCTCGTAGATTAATCATATGTAATGTTAGTAAGCTAACCGAGACAAAGACACATGGAAAGCCCATAACTTAAGCCCATGGCCAGTTACAAGCTTGATGTATAAATACCCTCTCCACACATGGAGAGGGTGTTGGTTGTTAATGTCTTTCACATACTTAATCTAATATTCTCTTCTTTGTTTCTCTCTCTAAGTGTTCATCCAACCACATCTTTCTCTCTCTAAAACCCTACACGAATTCCATACTATATGTGTTAAGATATTCTACAATTGGTATCAAGAGCTATAGGATGTTTGTGAAGGTTTTGTGTGCGTTTGTTACCTTTGTTTACTCGTTAGTTTGGTTTGAACCTATCAAGAAATTTTCATCTTTTGAGGGTTTAAAAACCATAAAGCTTTTAACTTTCTTCTTTATTTATCTTAGTTTAGGATAGAAGTACAAGAAAATCTTTGAAAAACCGTCAAAAATTTCATCTTTTTGAGTCTTTGTGGTTAGAAAAGGGTTTTGTACCAAGAATCTTGATTTCAAAATTTTCGTTTTAAAAAACGTTAAAGTTTGTGTTTTTAAGGTTCTAATAGTCTTAGATAGGTAAAAACGTCAAAAGTAAGTCTTTTTAAGATTTTTGGTTTTTGAGTTTCGAAGTATATTGGGCGAACTATATGTATAGGCGAAGTATACAAGTTTTTTTGTTCAGGCAAACTATACGTTTTTGGTCAGGCGAAGTATACGTGTTGTTTGCTCAGGTTATTTATGCGTGTCTATTACATAGGTGATTTATACGTTTTCCCTACAGGCTAAGTATACGAGATTTTGTTCAGGCGATTTATACGTTTCTTCAGGCGATTTATACGTGCATTTCCTAAGGCGAATTATACATGAATTTCTTAAGGTGATTTATACATTTTTTTGTTAAGGCGATTTATACGTGTTTTTTAACAGGCGATTTATACGTGTTTTTCAACAGGTGATTTATACGTGTTTTTCCTTAAGGCGATTTATACATAATTTTCTTGGGTGATTTATACGCTTTACTTCGGAACACTATACACTTTTATTAGGTGAATTATACAGTTGTTCTTTGATTTGTAAAATCCCGTGAAAACTAGATTTCTCAATTTTATCAAGAATTGTAAAATCTCGTGTATTCCAAAGACTCAATTACATCAATCAAACCTTTCTTTAACACAACAACCTCCAATCACTGTACGATCATCTTTTATCTTATCACATTAAAATGGATTCAATTATTCCACTTGGACAAAAGAATAATCTTGCTGAGTACATGATACTCTCCGGTGATGACAATCGTCCACCAGTGTTGGACAAGGACCTGTATGATTCGTGGAAAAGTAGAATGGAATTATACATGCAAAATAGAGAGTACGGAAGAATGATACTTGAATCAGTTGAAAACGGTCTACTCTTTTGGCCTACTATTGAAGAGAATAGGGTGACCAGAATAAAGAAATATGCTGAATTATCTGCTGCTGAGAAAATTCAAGCTGATTATGATATGAAGGCAACGAATATCATTCTTCAAGGTCTACTAACTGATATATATTCACTTGTGAATCATCACAGAGTTGCCAAGGATTTATAGGAGAGAGTTCAATTACTGATGCAAGGTACCTCTTTGACTAAGCAGGAAAGAGAGTGTAATTTGTATGATGTATTTGATAAGTTTACTCACATCAAGGAGGAATCACTTCATAAGTATTACTTGAGATTTACACAGCTGATTAATGACATGAACATTTACAACATGAAAATGGAGCAATTTCAAGTTAATACCAAGTTCTTAAACAGTCTTCCACCTGAATGGAGTAAGTTTATAACTGATGTCAAGCTTGTAAAAGATTTGCATACTACTAACTTTGATTAGCTTCATGCCTATCTTGAAAAACATGAAATCCATGCAAATGAAGTTCGTCTTCTGTGTGAACGCAATCAAGATCCACTTGCATTTATTGTAAATTAGCAGATGACACCACCTTACTTCAACACTTATTAGTCTTCATATAACAATCCTTAGCTTCAACAACAGTTTCCACCATCTCAATATGGATCAATTCATCCCACTCAACATTACTCATCTTCTTATCCATCACAACCTCAATTTAATCATTCATCCGTTCCACCATCATATCCATATCAGTCTCAAATGAATCATCAAACCTCATCTGTTTTACAAATTGCTTATCAATCACCTCAAGTTTCTACACAACCAATGATTAAGTCACCTCTTGGGGATTCAGGTTTTGCTGTTCCTGTATTCTCTTCAGGAGATGATCTAATTTCTTGTCTTAACAAGGGAATGGCTTTTTTAACAACTGTAGCTTCCTTAAGGTTCCCTTCAACCAATAATTAACTTAGAACTTCATCAAACCCAAGAAACCATGGGAGACAAGGTCAAAGTTATTCTGGTACTGGGTATAAGAGTAATGCTACTAGTTCTGGAGGAAACAATGCAAGCAGATAGGCAAGGATTATTAAATGCTACAACTATCAAGGTGAAGGACATATGGCTAGGCAATGCACTCAACCTAAGTGATCAAGGAATGCAACATGGTATAAGGATAAAGCAATGTTAGCTAAAGCTTAGGAAGCTGGACAAATTTTAGATGAAGAGTAACTCGTATTTCTTGCAGATCCAGGGGTTCCAGATGGTCAAGCTATTTAGACAATCATTCCAAACAATGCTACTTTTCAGACAGAGGAACTTGATACTTATGATTCTGACTGTGATGATGTCTCGAATGCAAAAGCGGTTATTATGACCAACATTTCCAACTATGGATCTGACGTTATTTCAGAGGTACCTCATTCTAAAACCTATTTTAATGTTATAGAAAATCAAAGTATGCATGCAATGCAGGATTTTGAACAAACACCAGCTGTGGATTTTACAGATAATAAGATACATAGTAATAGCAATATCATTCTGTACTCTCAATATTTGCAAGAAACACAACTAGAAAATGTTCAAGATACTAATTTTCAGGTACAACAAGATTCAATGATCTTATCTGTGAAAGAACAAATGTCAAAACAGATGATTAATCATGTAAATAATTAGGAAAATGCTAATAAAGAACAGAATAATGAATCAGTAACCGCTGAACTAGAGAGATATAAAGAACGAGTCAAAACTTTTGAACAACATCTTAATATTGATTTAAGCAGTCGTGAGAAAAATGATTGATTCTTAAATGGATGATATGATTAAAGAGAAGCTTGCACTGAAAGAACAAGTTGACTCACTTGAGCAAAATATTTCTAAACAAATCAAAGAAAAGGAATGTTTATTGCAAACATTCAATGTTTTCAAAAGTGAATCCAAAGAAAAGGAAGATAAATATATGGAAAATGAAATTGATTTAGAAAAGAAGATAAAGGAACTTGATAATATTCTTTTTAAAGAGGGTCAATGTGCTTAAACAGTGCACATGTTAACTTAGCCACAAGCTTTCTATGATAATATTCACAAACAAGCTCTAGGTTATCAAAATCCATTTTATCTTAAGAAAGCTCAGCGGAATAAACCAACCTTGTATGATGGTATTGTTATTTCTGATAAACATGTTGCTATGTTTGTAATTGATGATGAGGAAACATTGATTTTAGAAGAAGAGAGTCGATCAAAAATGTTTGAAAAAGAAAAGGATCCAAAGGCCATTAAACAAAACATTTCTCATAAACCTATTAATTATGAAAAATTAAATAGACTATCTAATGATTTTGGGAAATGTTTTACTCCACAACAAGAACTGTCAGCAGAACAAGATTTTTGGTTGCGTATGTCCAATCCTACCAATAAATCTTTTGATGCATCCCCTATCAAAATAAACGCTCCTAAGGAACTTCCTAGGTAAGCTTGGTGAATGAAAGCCTTAAAAAGCTTAAATTTCACCTTGCCAGGTTTGACAATGTGGTGAAGATAAGGACTACACCTGATGCTCGAACATAAGGTGAATGGGGGTTTGAACATACTAAAGCTATTTTTAACAATGAAATTATTCCATTTCTAAAATCTTTAAAATACATCTTCAATGTGTTTTATAGAGATCTTCTAAATGAAATAATGGAAGTACAGATAGTTTTTGACCAAATGAACGCTGCTTTACAATAGTCTTCAGTCGACAAACAATGTTTGGAAATTGCAAAGAAAGAATTACTTTTGGAAAATAATCGACTCTTACAATAAATCATGTCTCAAGATGTTATTTTAACTGTGATGAATTCTATGTGTTTGATTGGTGAATTTGTGAATATGGATAGAAAGAGAAATGAATCTTGTGATAAGTGTTCCAATATTGAGGTCGAGCTTTTGAAATCACAAAATGCACATAATGATCTTTTTAAAAGTTATTCACAACTTGAAAAATATTGTATTTCTCTTGAATTGTCAATACAACTTAATAACGAAATTTTTCGAAAACATGATTCTTGTGATAATAAAAATGCTCTCGAAATTCTAGAATTTTTTGAAAATAATAATTTGAAAGCTCAGCTACAAGACAAAGACACTACCATTTGTAAGTTGAAGGATATTATAAAATTAATGAGAGAAAAGTTCAAGGACAAGAATGTCAATTATGATTATCGTAAAATAGAGACCAAAAATGTGGAACTGGAAAATAGTGTGGCAAAATTGCTTTTGGAAAACGAGCGTCTTTGTAATGAAATTAATCATGTGAAACAGGTTTTTAAAGAGCAGTCTGACTCAATCAAAAAGATACGTGTTCGCACTAAAGAACAGAGTGACTCTTTAATTGATAAACTGAACTTAAAATCTGCTGAAAATGAGTATTTAAAAGCTCGAATTCAAGATAAGGTTTTTGTGATAACGTCATTGAAAAACAATTTACAACAAGTAAAAGGAAAAAATTGTTGATATTGCTACACAAATACCATCTGCCAACACTATTGTTCCAGGAATTTTCAAGCTAGACTTAGAACCTGCCACTCCTAGGTTATTGCAAAATAGGGAAGCTCACATAAATTACTTTAAGTACACTCAGGAACAAGCTGATATTCTTTAGGGAATAGTCGAACAAGCTAAAGCAAAACAACCTTTAGATAAAGAGTTAGACTTTGCCCGTAAGCATGCCTAACGAATTCAGGAGTTACTTGTATATGTTCAAGATACGTGCCCTAATGCGATTAAACTTAATGCAAAAAAGGTTGCCGTCACACCCAAAAACAATGTCAAGAAAGTTAGGTTTGCTGAACCTCTCACATTTTCAAGCAACATTAAACAGGTAGAGTCATCTACAACATCAGATTCTAACACACATGTGTTGTCTCCTACATGATTGAAGTGTTCTACTAGTAATTGCGAATCAAAGCCTACAGGCAATAAAAAAATGATAGGATCTCGCGAATATCAAGTAGGAACATGAAGAATAATGTAGAAGCCCAACCCAGGAAAGTTAATAAAAAGAATAGTGTTGTTGAATCTATTTGTGATGTTAATGTTAAGCATTCACTGTTAAATTCGAATTATGAACCTATTTGTGCTACTTGTAAGAAATCTATGTTTGATGGTGTTCATGATATGTGTCTTCTTGATTTTTATGGAAAATGTGAATAGCCGTGCTAAATCTGCTAAGAAATATAAAAAACAAAATATTTGAAAACCTACGGGTCATGTCTTTACTGAAGTAGGACTTAAGTGGAAACCAACATGGAGAACTTTCACTATAGTTGGTAACTCGTGCCCATTAACTAGGATCACTTCAGCTAACGTAATAACTCCTAAGAAAACCACTTCCCACTCAGTTGAAACACAAAAACTAGAGCTTAAAGTCTACAGCAAGAAACCCAAAAATGTTAAAAATGTAGGTTCGAGTAAAAAAGCTAAGATTGTAAAATCTAAGAATGCTAACCACTCAAAACCCAATCATACTTGGGGATCCAATGCTACAGATATTTCATCTTCTTCTTCTCTTGTCATGACATGTTATCTAGATTGTTCTCTGGTATCTAGACTCCGAATGTTCGAAACATATGACAGGGAACCACTCTCAGCTCATGAACTTTGTTAGTAAATTTCTGGGTATAGTTAGATTCGGGAACGACAATATTACAAGGATTATAGGGCATGGTGACTATCAGCTGAGAAATGTTACTATTTCTAAAGTATACTATGTCGAGGGGCTTGGACATAACTTGTTTTTTGTTGATCAATTTTGCGACGTGGATCTAGAAATTGCATTTCGGAAAAACACTTGCTTTATTCTTAATTTAGAAGGCGTTGATCTACTTTCCGGATCCCGTGACATAAATTTGTACACAATTTCTCTTGATGACATGCTTAAAACATCTCCGATCTGTCTTCTATCTAAAGCGTCAAAGACTAAGAGCTAGTTATGGCATCGTCGTTTAACTCATCTTAACTTCGATACTCTTAACAAGCTAGCTAAATACGGTCTTGCACGAGCCATTCCAAGGCTTAAATTTTAGAAAGATCATCTGTCTTCAGCATGTGTATTAGGAAAAAGCAAGAAATCCTCTCATCAAACCAAAGCTGAAGACACTAACCAAGAGAAACTATATCTTTTGCATATGGATTTGTGCAGCCCGATGCGTGTGGCAAGTATTAACGGGAAAAGGTATATCTTAGTGATTGTCGATGATTACTCAAGATTTACTTGGGTCAGATTTTTGAGGACAAAAGATGAAGCTCCTGAAGCCATCATTAAATGCATCAAAAATATTCCAGTTCATTTGAATGCCACCGTCCGTAATGTTCGAACACATAATGGAACTGAATTTGTCAATTAGACACTTTGTGAATTTTATGAAAATGTTGGCATCTCGCATCAGACATCTGTTGCCCGCACTCCCCAGCAGAACAAAGTTGTCAAAAGGCGAAACCGAACTCTTATAGAAGCTGCTCGTACAATGTTAATATTTTCTAAAGCTCCATTATTTTTATGGGCCGAAGCAATCAATACAGCCTGTTACACCCAAAATCGTTCATTAATCCGTTGTCGATACAACAAAACTCCATATGAGCTTATGCAAGATAAGAAACTGGATTTATCCTTCTTTCATGTATTTGGTGCACTCTGTTATCCTACCAATGACAATGACGACCTAGGTAAATTAGATGCAAAAGTTGACATTGGTATTTTTGTTGGTTACGCGCCCGCAAAGGAAGCGTTCAGAATCTACAACAACAGAACCCGAAAAATTATTGAAACAATTCATGTGACATTCGATGAGCTGACAGCAATGGCTTCTGAACAATTTAGTTCAAGACCTAGGCTTCATTCTATGACTCCTGCAACTTCCAGTTCATGACTCGTTCCAAACCCTGCTTCTAAACAACATTGTATTCCACCACCAAGAGATGATTATGATCGCTTGTTTCAACCAAAGTTCGATGAATACTTCACTCCTCCATCAATTGTGTGGAAAACTAGAAGGGGGGTTGAATAGTTTACTGCTTTTTAATTAAAGGTTTTGAAGTGTTTGTAAAAAATTCTAGATTTGAATTTATGTGAACTCAACACTTGCACAATATGAACAATATATTTATCTAAACAATTGATATGATAGTATGAGGAGATAATGTAAGACAAGAGATAAAAGTAAGAACAATCAAACAACAACGCGAGGATTTATTGTGGTCCAGTAACGAAGCACCTCTTCGCCCTACTCCACTCCCCGAGCACCTAACTCGAGAGTTTTCTTCACTATGTCAACAAGCTCCCTTATGGCGGAGAAAACCGTACACAACGTTGCTTACACCGATTTACGACACAAAGCTAAATGTCGAGTTCTAATCTTAGCTAGAACCAATCTATCACAACACAACTTCATGACTTCACAACTTCAAGACTTCCTCACAACTTCACGACTTCACTTCACCACACTACTTATGCCACAACTAACACTACTTGGTAAGACACCACAACCTATCTATACTACAAAGATCGCCAAATCTAGCTACAATACAAAATACATGATATACAAAATATATTACATGTTATGATAATGGATGCAATAATATTTGCCGACACACACAAAGGTGTAATACTTCTTCACTTGAGGATGGAAGTATTCTTCTCTTGCACTTGAGGAATTGAGCTTGGATCACTTGGAAACAAAGCTTTATGATTAAATGATCAAAGGATTTTGATGAGATGTGTGGGCTATTTTAGAACAGAAAGAATGAGTGCAAAAGGTGAGAAAATTATGGGGAAAAGTCCAGTATTTATAGGACAAACTGGGGGAGCGTCTACCTAGGGGCGGTCCCCTTAAATAGGTGGGCGGTCCCCTTAATTTTAAGGGGGCCGGCCGTGTATTTAAGGGGGCCGCCCAAGACTAGGGCTTCCCCAGTTTGTCTTTTGTGTAGGGGGAATTTTCTGGAACTTTTCTAGCCGTTTTAGGTCCGAAAATTTGAATTTCAAAATGTTTATTTTGAATAAAACATTTCTTTTAATTGTAGAAAATGTTTTGTAATGTTTTAAAAATGTTTACAACATTTTATAAAAGTGTGAGGTTGAATAAAAATTTCCTTTGATCATAAAATGCATTAAGCATTTATTTATTCATACCTTTAAGTGATGTATTTGTTGAAATGAGAATTTACTACTAATTACTTGTTTACGTTTAATTTTACGTTGAACGTTTTTATATTTTGTGATTATCAAAACGTAAAGATGTGAAAAAATATTAGTAATGTTTTTAGGCATTATATTTTATCAACAATCTCCCCCTTTTTGATGATTACAAAATTTAAACTCATTAAATGTAAAATTATTTTTAAACAAGTATTTAGTGAGTTTCATGTCATTTCTCCCCCTTTTTGTAGAATCAAAAAGACATCGTCGAGAATTGCTAGTTAAATCGACAGAATAAATGCTCCCCCTTGATGTGTGCTCCCCCTCGTTCGAGGGCACCAAGGAATCGAGCTATGGTTTCTTGGCTACAAAAATGAGTTAGAACAATACAAATATTTCTAACATGTAGCAAGAAGGAAAAATATGGCATACTAGTAATGCAACCAACAATAATCATCCATTAAAGTAAAATAGTATGTGAACCACACTCAAGCATACATAAGGAAAATAACATGCTAACATTCATGAAAATTTTAAACTACAAAGAGTCCTATAACTAGTAAAGCTCCGTAAGACTTGCTTGTAAAATGGTGGATGGACAATTATTTTGAGAAACTAAACATAGAGTACGTTTAGTTTGGTGAAGATGGTGGAGGTGGTGGGATGATGGTTGTTGGTGGTTGTGAGAGCATATGTTCAATATATGAAAACATATATTGGAGTTCATCTCTTAACCCAAATATGAGAGTACGATTGTGAATGCAACACAAGCATGAATCTCCATGTGCCTCAAGAAGGTTCCAAGGAATGGGATGACCAAAGATAGGTGGTGAAGGTGATGGAGTATCAAATTGGACATCAAGTGGGGTGATTGGTGAAAGGGTGAGAGTTATGTCCATTGATGTATTTTATTGAGTTGGAGGTGGTGGAGAAACTCTTAGAGGAGGAGATGTTGGTGAGTTCAAGTAACCATTGGGTGAAAGTGATGTTGATGAGGTTGGTGATTTGGGTATGTAGTCAATTGAGGATGAGGAAGTATCTTTGGTTGATGGTGTTTTAGAGGGTGTATTAGGAGCACTAAGTGATGATAGTTGAAGTGTGGGTTTGTTCAAAATGTCATTGGTGGGGATAATTGTGATGATGATGAATGAGGATGTATTTATAGTGAAGGAAATGTTTAAATTAGGACAAATGAACATTCAAAGGATTAAATCCAAGAAATGTTTGTGAATTTAGGGAAACAGTAGCTAAGTCTAGAGGGTGTTTGGTTAAAAAGAAAAGAAAAATATTGTTTTCCCCATGTTTGCCTAGGCCGATCCCCTTAAAATTAAGGGGGCCGCCTGCTGGGATTTCCTAGATTTCCCAAAATTCGATTTTTCTCCAAATTTTGTATGAGAGTTTCTGTTTTGGTGGTTAGTTTGCAGCAAGTCCATCCTTTTATGGCAATTAAGGTTTTTAGCACATAACATTTAAGCATTCAACATTCAATATATATATGACAAGATGTAGGACAAAACTATTTCACATAATTTTAGCATATACTCATATATGAATTGAGAACCAAAAAAAAGGAAGAACATATATAAAATAGTAACAAGATATGATGCAGAAAGAATTTTTCTTGTCAAGATGGCTAAGTTAAGAATGAACTAAACTTATGTGAAAGTACTAGTGTGTGCCTAAATGCGACAAATGTGGAGTAGCGATTATTTCGACACTAAGACAAGCAAAACCTAAGAAATAATCCAAATGCTCCTTGATTTAATTTTGTTAAACCAAGATTGTCAAAAAATATATATTAGATTATATACTTTTCACAACAAGTAAGGCAATCATTATGCATATGTGAAAAATGTTTTTAGCATATCTTAACAATATATGAAACTTGAATTTAATAGTTGTGAGAAGAACTTTTTAGAAAATAATAGATTGGGATTATTGTATATATGTATAATGAGATATGCATTGAGATAGAAGAATTAGTATAAGTTTGTTTATAAACTTTTCCCAATCATGTGTTTATATGCGAAATAGAAGCCTAGACTCAGAAGAAAAAAAAATTCGTCAGTGGGTGGTCCCCTTAAAGTCTGGGCGCTCCCCTTAAAATTAAGGGGGCTGCCATCTGTTTGAAAAAAATTTCTTAGGATTTTTGTCAAACAATGATTTCTTTATTAAAAACTTAATCGATTTGTTCCATCATTCCTAGGCCTAGACGTAAGTAGTTAAATGGCTCACGTTTAAGTGGTTTAGTTAGGATATCGGCTATGTTGTCTTCCGATGTGACCTTTTCTATAAAGATATTTCCTTTTTAAACATTATCGCGAAGAAAGTGATGACGAATCTCAATGTGTTTTGTTCGTAAGTGTTGAACGGGATTCTTACTTGAGTCTATAGCCCCTTTGTTATCACATATTATTGGAATGTCATTTAACCTAACGTCATAGTCTATGAGAGCTTGCTTCATCCATAGAGCTTGTTGACATGCCTTTCCGGCACTTACGTATTCTGCTTCCATTATGGAGATGGCAAGAGCGGTTTGCTTCTTTGAAAACCACAATGTTAGACAACATCCCATAAATGTGCAAACACCACTAGTGCTCTTACGATCCATGTAATCTCTCGCATGATCCGAATCCGCATACACTATTGTTTCTATGCCGGATCCCTTAGGATACCATAATCCTAAATGCGTAGTGCCTTTAATGTATCGGAAGATATGTTTAACCGCTTCTAGGTGAGAGGTTTTAGGATCCTCTTGAAAGTGGGCACAAAGGAAAACACTAAACATGATATCAGGTCTACTTGCCGTTAAGTATAATAAACTACCTATCATGCCTCTATATTTGGTATTATCTACGGACTCACCTTCTTCGTCTCTCGTGAGTTTGGTTTCCGTAGACATTGAGGTCTTTATTGGATTATAGTCTTTTAGTCTAAATTTCTTAAGCATTTCCTTAATATATTTTGATTGATTAAAAAGTATTCCATCATCTAATTGTTATATTTGTAATCCTAAGAAGAAATTTAGTTCCCCCATCTTACTTATTTCAAACTCATCATGCATGATCTTGGCAAAGTCATCACACATTTCTTGACAAGTTGATCCGAATATAATGTCATCAACATATATTTAGACAATAATAAGATTGGAGTCTTTCTTTTTAGCGAAGAGTGTGTTATCTACCATTCCCATAGAGTAATTATGTTTAAAAAGAAAGGCTTTTAATCAATCATACCAAGCTTTTGGGGTTTGTTTTAGACCATAAAGAGCTTTCTTAAGTTTGTAGACATAATTAGGTTTTGCGAAGTCAATGAATCCCGAAGGTTGTGCCACGTAAACCTCCTCATTGATAAAACCGTTAAGGAATTCATTTTCACATCCATTTGGTATAACTTAAAGTCCAATGCGCAAGCATAAGCTAAAAGTATTCTTATGGACTCTAGTCTAGCTACGAGTGCATATGTTTCGTCGTAATCAATTCCTTCTTGTTAATTATATCCTTGGGCAAATAACCTAGCTTTGTTTCTAGTTACGACACCATTTTCATCGAGTTTATTTCTATATACCCATTTTGTTCCTATAATGGTCATATCCATGGGATTTGATATATATATATATATATATATATATATACTTTAAAAGAATAAAAAGAAAAATAAGACGAGGATGGAGACGATGTGCTCTTGGATGTGAATGAAAATGATTCCATAGAGCCGAAAAGTAGGAAAGGATGAGCGATACTAAAGAAGGAACGTGTTGACGAGAGGTTGATAGAAAAGATTGATATATCATTTGCACTAACAATTGATGTGCATATGATCCTATCGAGACAAAAGTGGATGATTGGGAATTCAAAGGTTTGTTTGGTGTTTTGTTGGTTGACAATGTTGAGGAACAAATGTGGGATGTGAAATGAGGTAGTTCTTTCATGGTGGAAGAATGATGAGAGACTCAACAATGTGGTGACTCAATAACACTTGAAGATTGAATATCTTCTTTATGTTCTTCACTTTCTAGAAAGTGGCAAGTTTAGCGAAGGAGTGACATTTGCATTTCACAAATTACTTAAATATTTTGGATGAAATAATTAAGTTAGGAGAGATATAGGAGGAATTTTAATAGTAACAAGACTATTAAAAGAGAAGAAACGTTTAGACGTGAGAGGAAACGTTAGAGGAGACAAGACTTATTAGAAGTGAAAAAGAACTTTAAAGTGAGAAGAAACGTGAAAGTAAATAGACTATTAAAGTGATGACGACATCCGAAGAAAGAAGATTAATGAGAAAGAGAGAGCCGTTTAGAAGTAAAAAAACCATCGAGTTAGAAAGAGGTTACGAGAAGTGAGGACCAAATGTGAGAGATTTATTATTATAGACGATTGTAAGGATTGTATTTGAGAATGAGACGCATTTCATTATGAAATTCACTTGACTATTAACAACATAAGCAATGATGCTTGTGAGTGTTAGGATGTGAGGATGACCCATTGATCTATAGAGAGATATTGGGCATAGGTTTGGGTGTAGGAAAGACGTCAGCTCTTAGCAGCAGAAAAGAGAGAGGGTGAGTTCGTTTAATGATTTGAAAAGAAATGATAGATATCTCAACCTGCTGTCGGCGGTCCCAGATATATCTGGGTGCCGCCAGAATAGATCTGGGGGCGCCGGACCCCAACTAGGAGAGGAGTTTAGGGCTTTTGACGAATTTTTGTGAAAGGAGTGACATTTTAATTTGCATTTCGCTAATTAAAAATACTCAAAGTACTTCGGATGAAGTAGTTAAGTTGCCACGACGCATGGAATAGAGAATAGACTAGAATCGAGACTAGTAGAAAAGAAGAGAAAGATTTACGGAATGTGTTCCATCATTCCTAGACCTAGACAAAGACAATTTAACGATTCGCGGTTGAGGGGTAAAGAAAGAATGTCGACGATGTTATCTTCAGACGCAACCTATTCGAATGGAGATGTTTCCATTTGAACATTGTCCCGAAGGAAATGGTGACGTATCTTTGGTGTGTTTCATACGCGAAATAATAATAATAATAATAATAATAATAATAATAATAATAATAATAATAATAACAATAATAAAGAAGAAAACAAACGAAGATGAAGGCGACGAGCTTGACAATATCAAGACGGATGGTGGTCTTCTCGAGTATTGTGAATGTTCATAAAACAATCTCATGACGAGGTATAAGGTTATCTTAAAGGTGATAGCAGAAATAGTAGAGGAAAGAGATTAGCCATCTTTGAAGGTAGTATAGGCGAGGAGTGATAGAGAAGGAAGAGGTGTGATCGAAAGATAAAGAGTGATTTCGTCAAAGAGAAAGAATGTTTTCTTCGAAGAGAAAGAATGTTTCGTCGAAGGGATAGAATGTTTTCGTTGAAGAGAAAGAATGTGTTCGTCGAAGAGAAAGATGTTTTCGTCGAAGAGAAGAGGAGTTGTCGTCAAGAGAAATGGAGAGCGTTTTAACTAATGTTGTTAAAAGGCTTGAATAGGGATTTTTGGATATGACCTTTAACGTTTGCGATTGCATGTTAAAGATACATGAATATTTCGGATGAAATATTTAAGTTGTCAAACCTACTTGGAAGGTTATTAGATTTGCATCTAACTTTTTCGTGACAAGGAGTGGATTATTTGTAAGAAAACGAGATGATGATTAAGGAAATACATGAAGGGAGAGTCTAGAAAATTTAAGACCATTTTATGACTCTTTTGAAAATTTAGATTAGTGATGCGGATACGAAGAAAGATATTCTAGTGTGAGAAAATATATACATAGATGTATAAGACATATAGATATAAGCATGCAAGTTTATCTAAGCATGCATTGACACAATAATCAACAAGATTAATGTGTAAGACTATATGACATCTAAACCTTATTTGTCATACATCAACCTAACATAGTTTGGGTGCACAATTAACATGTATGTCATGTAAGATAACACAAACAAAACACGATAATTTTAAATATAATCATCATGTAAAACATGCTAGCATTTAGCATTTAGAAGCATGTGTTATATAGATAAACTAAGAGATATTTTATCCAAATTGCTAGAAAAATACAAACACCTTTATAATTGACATGAATTTAATAGCTAAGAAAATAATCATTGAGCATCAAAATAATCATGAAGGCATATAATTGCATTACATGGGAGCAATTTATCATCTTAAAACTTCAAAGCACATATGTGAGGTGCATGTTATCTATATTGACTAAGGAGAAACCTAATTTCTATTTGCTTAATGTGCACTCCTAATGAGATACAAAGTCCATCAATGTAGACTATCATTAGGAATATTTAGGAAGAGCTATTTAATCAAATTAGAGAATGGATATTGGACTATCACTAGTGGTGCTCAATTCTGGCTAAACACGACCATTTTTACGGGTTATACTACGAACCTAACTTCACTCTTGGAAGCAGTTCAACCGTTAAGTCAAATTGAATTTCTAGTGCAATAGGTTCTCTAGTAGTCATTCTCGTGTTAAACAAAATAGAATTCCTATATTTGCCTAATAAAGAAGTGGAAGCAAAGAAAAATTTTTAATGTCTTTTCATACAAGGCCTACTATGACTCAACTAACGTGCTTTAAATTTCGGATACACATAATCCTAATCAATATGCGTGGAAATTCTTCAGGTTGAATGAGAGAGCAAATAAGTTGTTGTAAGCTATAGAAAGATGAGTCATCTAGACCTAGGAGTATTCTTTAAAAGTGACAATGTGTAATGCTCCTAAATATTTGAGAGTTTTAAAGGAATGCACATTTGCAGTCCCTTTTATGCAAGAAATCCAATTAAGGTTATTTTACCTCAAATAGATCTTATGTTGTTTCTTGTAGAAATAATGATGATAACTAAAGGTTTGTTTACCAATTATGTTAGACTTTTATAAACCAAAGATGAATTTAAGACGAAAGGTCCATCGAACCTGTAAGGTGCCAAATTTGGGCAGGATCGTTTTTCCATTATTTGGAGATGGTGTTGATATAGTTAATAAAGAAACTTATATAAGTTTAAGGGTTCTCGTTTGAGTTTTCAAATGACATCCAGTCTTGCTTATCAAGTTGGAAGTACTAAAAGTTTCCTGATAGAAATTTCATAAGTCGTCAATCTACATAGAGTGTGTTAAGCTTTAGCATGAATTTGACTTAGCTATAACAAAACATTGAACACTTTTAGACTCATGAAACATCTTCAATGCAAGTGTGAATTGCAATTCGATGACTAATCATGTTGTTCTTTCATTCGGTGGACTTCGTGATTCAATTAATAACCGAGGACGGTTAACCATGCAGACACGGGAAAATATCTATGGTCATTTGATTGATATTTTTGTGATCTAGATAAATCATAATATCGATTTCATGTTCATATTCTAAATTTGTAATTGGATTGAATAATGAGATTGATTATCGTTTGAATAATAATCATCGTCATATTTAAAATCCCCTTACGATCACCTATTGAAAGAAAGCATAAAAATGGTTTATGGTATATGTTCAATTCTTCCTAATTCTAACCTTAGATGGTTAAAGGGTTCTCATTCGGTGAAGAAGAAATATTATGCTTATTTGATAAAGTAAGAGAGAGTTTTGATGGGAAAATAGTTTGAGTTTTGAGTTGTACTTTTGAATTGTTTGAGCAAAGTTACGTATGTTGTGCGTTTGCTCATGTTTTGCTTTTCGGAGATGACGACTTTACCAATTGCATTGCAAGGTAAATTACTTGAATATTTTGGAAAAGACATTCAAGTCGTCAATCCTACTTTATTGTGTATTTTATGCATATATTTTCCAAATATTTAGAACACAACTATTGGACAAGTAGATTCAATATGGCATCATCTACACAAGTGCGAGTTATGATCCGATGCATACTCTTATCGTCTTGGAAGAGGATGTCGTTATTTTCATATCAATAAAGTGTGATTGAGTATGTAGGTTTAAGATAATATCTCTTGTTATATTTTGATATAATCTTAAAGCTAGACAAATAAAAATCTATTTACTTGTCCAACTACGAAACTTGTCAATTAGATTCGATAATAATATCAATCATAGTTTGAATAATGAGTTTATATATAGTCGAAATCTTTCTTGACCCTCACGAACACTCTTTTAAAAGAAGACAAATAAAGATTTTCATAGTGTGTTCCATTAGTCCTAAGAACTTAGTTGAGTAAGTGTGAGGATGATGAATAATGACAATTTAATTTTCTTACTCTCTGGATTGGTCATATGTTTTGCTTGTGCGAAAAACTATTTGTGTTATGCATAGTAGGCAAGTTTTTGACATTTTTATTAGTGTATGAATGATTTTTCTAACCATTTTAATACAACACACATCTTTTGTAAAATACTATATGTTTATAAAAAGAATATAATTATGTGTGTGTGTGTGTTAGAACAATGCAAGCACAAGCAAAGTTTAAAAAAAAATACAATTTCTTTTACTTAAATACTAATGTATTAATATGATATTTTCTTTTGTTAACCAAAAAAAAAACCCCCAAGTCAAACAAAGCAAGACGAGAAAGATTTTAGACTTCATGTTTGGAAGAGAGTTAATGTGTTGGAAATATTTTAGTGACGGATTTTAATATATGATCTTAGGACATTATTTTTCCACACACTTGACAAATTATTTAACTCTTGTTTCTAAATGGGTTACTACACTCAAAATAATCTACAAGATGTTTATGTAACACTTATAAATATAGTGATCTATGCCTATATGCAATGCATAAACAATTTTGCAACTTAATGCAAGAAATCTAGTGTAATTCCTATTAGGCATAATACGGAAAACTAGTAACATACAAATAGCATACATGGCACATGTGTTTAGATATATAATTAGCTCAATTATAAATAGTAATGATTACTTATTAATATCTATTAACCAAGTTGAAACAAAAGTTAAACACACATAATCATCTAGCATACACATAAGGATATTCATTGTCGTTTTGTGTATTAGATATAACGATGTATACATAGCTTGATTTTATTTGAAAACAAAAAGAGTTTCCTCCCCATTTTAAAAATTAATCAAGATCAATGTTTTCAAGGATAAGGTGACTAGAAATGCTCAACTTGAAAGAAAAGGTAAACTACAAGTTTTACGTCAAACAAAAGCATATAGTTTTGACCACTATGTAGTATTTTACATTTTTGACTGACTTAAGTTTAGAATAAAGACTTGGAAGTATTTTTAAATGAAACTAGACTCAATTATCTTCGAAATGGCGGGTGGCACGACTTCTACGAACTTACGGTTGATTTTATATGATTTTTTAAAGTTTGCAAAAAACTAACAAAACAAACAGGCAGCCCCCATAAAGGTGACGGCCCCCAGATATATTTGGGAGCCGCCCGAACATTTATGGGACCGCGACTAGTGACCCCAAAACACGTTTTTTGTTTAAAATCATTTTGTAACTTAACTGTAGAACATAAGACATTAAAAACTTGTTTCAGCACG
Organism: Tanacetum coccineum; assembly: GCA_026074375.1. Taxonomy (NCBI): domain Eukaryota; kingdom Viridiplantae; phylum Streptophyta; class Magnoliopsida; order Asterales; family Asteraceae; genus Tanacetum; species Tanacetum coccineum. Next base: position 107,374 of record BQNB010000876.1, on the reverse strand, counting down.
TAAATTTTATGTTTTAGACATCATTTCTACTCTTACGACTTAGACAAACATAAGTTGACACTTCCAAGTTCTTTTGAGAAAATTTTCCTTCAAGTTAGTATACAAAGTATATTTAATACAAAACTATAGAATCAAACAACAAAACACTTTCCATATTTAGTCCCCCTTCATGGGTAATTTGATACATGGATCGTACTCTATTTTAAAAACCATTTGTTTTGAAAACTAGAGCGACGTGGCTCTGATACCAATTGTGGAAACCGTAGAGGGGGGGGGGGGGGGGGTGAATACGTTTCCTTTTAAAAACTTTAAATCTTTTGTATCAATTATTAAATCACTCTCTGTCGGCGGTCCCATAAATATATGGGGGCCGCCTAGTACATCAGGGGGCCGCCCTATTTAAAGGGACCGCCTCCAGAAGAGGTTTTCGGACTAGATCATTTGTATCAAATCACCAATCAAGTTTGACGCAATATGAGAAGTGTCGATAATGGATTTACAATAACTAGTGCATATTCTACCAATATATCCACACTCACAATGTTTACTACAAAGAGCTACACAACCATGACTAACACAACATAGACAACAATTCACACAATCATAAGCACAATGCAAGTGTAATAGTAAAGCGATAAATGTAAAGACATAAGTAAAGAGAAAGGTAAAAGAAAATGCAAACCGACATGATGATTTATAGTGGTTCGGTCACGAAGCTCCTCTTCGCCCTACTCCACTCCTCGAGTATCCAACTCGAGAGTTACTTCACTAATCAACAAGCTCCCTTTCGGCGGAGAAAACCTTATACCAATGCTTACATTATTTTCCGACACTAAGCTAATGTCGAGTTCCTTTTTCGGAACAACCAAACCGTTTATGTTTTAAAGGCCCAACATAACAAACCTAGTATTTAATGGCCTAACACATAACCCGCGTCACTTAAATTATTTTTCACGACACTAAGCCCTAGATGTTTAGTTCCTAACAATTAGCTAGAACTAATCTACCACATTCACAATAAATTTAAGGCCTAAAATACTAACCAACCCCATAAACAACCCATCAAAAATAACACATCATTTTGACTACACACTACAAAAAATTGGGAAACATGGACTCGATCTATAGTAACAAGAGGGGGGGAGATGGTACAAATGAACACTAGACCTAACAGTAACTGTCGGGATCCTTTGGGGAAAATGACTGAAGTTCTCTCTTGCACTGAGAAGGAGGAAATGATAGAAGATTTATCACATTTTAAAACAAGATTAAACCAGTTGAATGATCAAAGATTTAGAGAGATTTAGTGAGATCTAGAGAGAGAAAGAACTGAAAGAAAATCGTGCAAAAGGGTTATGAAAAATAGTTGGAGGTGAACCCACTTAAGATAGATCTGAAAAATAGCCTGTCAGAAAACGGCGTCCTCATGATATATTAGGGGCCGCCAGATCTTTAAGAGGCAGCCAGGGCTCATTTAAGGGACCGCCCCGACAGACGCTCCTGTTTTTGTCTTTTTGTGGTGACAAACTTGTCTGGTGAAAGTGACACTTGTTTTGGGGGGAAAATGGCTAGATTTGAATTTTGAAATAATTACTACATAAAACATTTCTTTATAATTTCAAGAATAACTTTTTCTAATTAATTTATAAAATTGTTTTGTTACATTTATAAAAATATATTGTCTAAGACAAAAACTTATTTCTTTGATCATCCTACAAGTTTAATGTTGTTTGTACATACCTTATGTGATTTACGTCTGGTGCAAACAATTATCAGTGTTGATGTAGACTTGAGACGTCAAGAGATGTATTGATGTAGACTTAAGACGTCGTGAGATGTAGATGCATGTATGCATTGATGATTTGTGATTACGAGTAACTATCGCACTTTACGTTACGTATTACAACGTCACGATGTTTGTCCATCACCAAACAAAAGAGATTGTATAGATTAAATATCATAATATTTGCACTAATAGATTATGTCATCAATGATGTAAAGAATTACAAATACTATAAGTCTAAGATTTGAAATATATATGTGTTTTTAGATTTTTTACTTATAACAATTTTATGAATTGCTATCGAAAAAACACGAGAAGATCTTAAGATAGACATAAATGTTTTTACCAGTTTATTTGTATTAACACTTTCATAAAGGATTTTCATAACAACTAATCCATACCTACATGTACATTACAGACATTTTATGTGTTGACTAATATTTATTCAATATTCGTTTTCTACCTTGTTTAATTGTTTTATTGAACCTCTCGAACACATTTCGACGCATAATCTGACGATAGGAGCTTTAGCCTTTACACTAAAGAATTGGAGACACTACATATACGGTACAAGGTGCACAGTCATCAGAGCGAGCGAACTATACAAACTTGAACTGCCACGGGAACTCAGTGAAATCCATAATATCTTCCATTTTTTTAACCTGAGAAATGTTTATCCAAATGAAAACCTCGTCATTCCACTAAGATGAAATCCATTCGACGATAAGCCTACACTTTATCGAGGACCTTAGAGATTTAAGGACAAGAAGTCAAACAATAAAGCAAAGCCGTATCCTTATCCAACAAAGTTTTATTGAACTCTCGGCGAGGACCTGAATTTACGTAGGAGCGCGAAGGCAAATTTCGAAGTAAGTACCCCCAACCTCTTCTCGAACATGCCATCAACGGATAATGTAAATTGAACTCCAGGACAGAGTTCTCTTAACGGGGAAACACTGTAGCAATTAGTATTTTTCAGGTCATTATTCAACCCGTACTTTTACTATTTATATTAATTTCGCGTAAATTAAACTTTTTTTTTTTTTTTACATGTAACCGGATATGTTTATCCCACGTACGTCATAACACGTACATTAAATATGAACCCGAATCTAGACTAAATTTGGTCTACATGCTTTATGCATTTTAGCACTTTACATATATATTTTATATGTCATACTTTTATTTTTTGTTTTACGTAAACTTTGCACGTTTTACATTTTTAGCTCAAGTCTGCACCACCTTTGCACCATTAGCCTTTTGTATACTACACTTAGCCTATTTAAATAGTGACGGTGGTGCATAAACAAAGTGTAAATGTAGACATGATTAGTCTTAGATTCATAAGAAGGATACGTGGCCTTTATATGTCCTCCTAGTATAAATAATCAACCCTTTTTACTTCTATATCAGACACGTAACCTTTCTTTATCAAACGACACATCCTGCTATGTTTATTCAAGTTAAAATACACCCATTCTTTATATTAACAATCCACCCAACTAAATTTCCATCATCTTTTAGATCTTAACCATGCACGTTAGTTCTTAAAGTTACATCTTCTAAAACTATATTTTAATGCTTCAAGTTCTATGTTGCTTTACACATGTAACTAATGCATCTCATCCTTTTCTTCAAATCAAACGTCCCAAAAAATAAGAATTCTTCTTATCTTTTGGTTTTGCTTCTTACTTATCTTTGTCTTTTAATGTTTATAGCAATCTTTTACAAGTGACACTATTTAGTGTAAGCCTTCAGCTATAAGCCTTACAAACTGAACAATTGATAGCTGTCGTTGTACTATCAAAAATAAACCTTAACTAATCCTATATAGATAGGGTAAGAAATGGTCGAATCCTCAGGGAGTAGGTGGATTTAATTTAAGTTTTGGGGTGATCACTGATCAATAAAAGTTTTAGTTTAAGACTAAATAATAAAACTATTAATTAACTAGAATGTAAATAAGCAACAAAAGTAAATAAGAAAATAAAAATAAGATTTGTAAACAATTAAATGAAAAGTAATCCCTCCCGGCTCCAGATATATGAATATGACTAAGTTATGGATTATTACTAGTGTTTGATTCCAAACCACATAGACATAGTTTGAATTACTTGAAAATAATAATTTTGGGCACAAATTATGTTTACCACAAATCGTCTTAACCTCTATACTAATTGGGCTCGGTAAGAATTGTTGACTCGCAATAACGTGTCTTTCAATAATCCAATCAAGTAATTATATTAAAATCTTAAAATCAAACCAAAAATATGCATTAAATTTATATGAATTAATGTTTGACAAACAATGTAAAATCCATAATCATAATCAAACCATACATCTTTTACCGGGAGAGATTACAAGATTTTTAGCCGCACATGATGATGGAGATGATGAAATATTTGTTCACGTGGCTTGCCTCCTTTTTCTTTTCTTGTTTCGTCTGCTATCAAAACATAGGACGAATGAATATATCCAAATGACAATAGCCTTGTATATATATGTTGCTCTTGTTGTATTCTCCACGTCAAAAACCATAAAAGCCCATAATAAATTTCTGCCTTTGTTTCTTCATTCTTGGATGAGCCACCATGGGTTTTATTTGCACGTTTTCCATAGCCAAGAACCCAATCAGTTGTTTACCAACATAGCTACAAGCCACGAACAGCGAATTATTATCTCCAACGATATAACAATAGTGTAAACTGTGGCTTTCTCGACCAACTAAAACGGAGCTCGGACGAAGAAGTTATGGCCAAATCATTGAGACACGTTTAAATGTTTCACTCTTCATTATTTTACTTATTTTCTTGTCACTTTTTCGTGTCGTTTCACCATTAGCTCACAAAGTCTCCATGTAGCTTCATTTAACGCATAACCTACATAATCAAAAAACACACTCAAAGTACATGTATAACAACAAATAACAATGCAACTATGCATAATTAACATGCTATGAGGTGTGTGTAAAATACAACGATCAAACCTCCTCAACTTAACCCTTACTCGTCCCGAGAAAGAAATCTACTATATCTTAGCATGTTAATTACATATTTTTTAATCATATCATTGAAATTCCAACAAAAAGATCAAATTCAAACTAGTACACTAATAACCATCATATATGACCAATAATCCAAAATGATTACCAATATTTTTGTCCTTCTTAAACACTTAACATAACCGCTCCCATTGGTTCCATTTACTTTACGTTACATATAATTAACCATGTGCCCAACATACTTAATACACCCCTATAATCAATCTAAACATCAATCCAAAACAAGAGGCGAGAATACCTTACACCTTTTATAATACCGGAGTTTTTATACCATAGGATCGCACTCTTTTTGAGAGCACATAAGCCATCATACTTTAGCTTTCATACTTTTACTTTTTTGCTCATTTTTTTGCATATGAATTTTACTTCACATTTCAAGCATTTTTGCTCATAACATACATAAGCTCCTTTTTTATACAAGTCATCCCAAATGCTTTATACACACTTTTTAAGGTTGATATAAAGACCAATCATTTGGAAGAATGAATATCTATCCTATAGGTGCATACTAAGACACATCGGCACAAGGGAACCAGTTAATTTAGTCCATTTTAATTAAATGGGAACAGCTATGCTTCGTGCCTACTAGTATATCATATGATGGAGTTATCTACCACATAGTTTAATTAATCAATGCACTAACTTAAACCAACCTTCCTAATTTCATTAACAACAATACAAGGATTGGGTTATTTCACATAAAATTGTCTCAGCTAAGTGCAATGCTATCCATCATAAGAATTGGTGTCTGACCCATGTTAACAACTAAAATATCACCTTGCGCAGGTGACAAATCAGATAGGCAAGCCCAGCATATGACTACCACCAATAATTATGACAGTTCAACTCTTTTCTATGGCCACCGTGCGCGGGTGACGAGCCGAATAAGATCAATTTAAGGGTCCTAACCCAACTATTATATTATTATATTTCATATTATATTGTTTTAACTTTCTTCCCGTTCTAAGCAAAAGTAAGTAGGGAAATTCAATCGGGTATGGTTTGATCATCTACTAATTATACATGTGCCTAACTACATGCAAACAATCAAATCAATTTTATAACCAAATTATACAATGGAATCGGGTGCACCTTATAATCATGGCCGAATCTTTTAGTTTGCTCCAATACGTCATCCACAAGCTAATCTTCAGAATCTGCAAACACTCAACAAATATATGCAGAAGAAACTTCCACATCCAATTAGCACAAGACTCTTATAGTGTGATTCCAAAAAAATTTTAATTTTTTTTAATTTTCCAAAAATCACATTTTGACCCATTTTTTACTACAATTTCACAAAAAAAATGTAACACATGTGACACCGTCCCCCCAACTTAAAGCATTGCATTGTCCCTAATGCAAAAACTTTAAGTTGAAATTTTGGTTAAAAATCACTTTGACAAACTCACACCACAACAAAAACCTAACTCACTTTCGTAGGAATCACGGTTGCATTTAGCATATGCAACAAGCCTTTAAACCACTCGGTAGCCCGAGTGGACGAGTGTAGTCTCGTGAGGGTTTGTAGTGAACACACCCACAAAGTTTTTAACACACACAAAAATAAGAAAATATACGCACACGCTACAAACCACAGGTTGCCTCCCGCGAAGCGCTAAGTGTACCGTCGTCAGCCCGACATAACTCATTGGAGAGACTTTTAATGGTCGTTTGGTGGTTCAGAATGTTTTCCATGAACATTACCCGAATAAGTGTTTAGGAATGATGCTACCATTCGAGTAATTGTACCAAGTGCGAACAATTCATCAACTTTCTTATTTCTAATATGGAGAAATTTTCTTTTTTTAATCTTTACACGTATTTTCCTATGCTTTCTTCTTAGCCTAATACACACCATTTTCTTCTGGGATCTTTTTCTAATACAACCATTACCTTTATTGGAACCACACGCCCTTAGTAGCACGTCTTGATGAACTAATAGACAATCAAAATATTCTTGGACTTCGTTTAAAGTTGGTTGTTGAACTTGTTGTGACTGCAAAGGCATTTCCTCCAAAGATAGTAAGAATTCTTCCCCAATCATTTAGAACTCCTCTTCCCTCTCATGGAACGTCATCCCATCAAAAAGCTCCTTCTTACTGTCAGCACAATGAAAATTCTCCAAAGTGTGATCCAAATTCATACTTGGGGTATGCGTTTGGATACGCTCGTCAATAGTATCAATATGGTAACAATCATTTGAAGTAGGAGAGTTCAATAAATTAAACACATTAAGTCGAAGCTTCCTGTTACCAAAAGCAATATCCATGGCGCCCGTTCGACAATTAATCCTAGCGTCTATCGTGGCTAGGAATGGTCGCCCAAGGATAATGGTTGGTTGAACATCCTGGTATGGTGACTCGGTGTCCATAACAAAGAAGTCAACTGGGTAATAGAAGTCATAAACTTTCACAATAACATCCTCTAAGATGCCTTTAGGAATTTTGGTAGATCGATCGGCTAAGGAAATTATAGTGTCAGTCTTACGAAGAGTTCCTAAGTCATACTTATCGACCAAACTAGCAGGAAGGATGTTAATACTGGCACCGAGATCAAGGAGGTCCCTCTTAATGGCAATATTTCCCACCATAATTGAAATCAATGGTGCTCTAAGATCCTTGAATTTGGGAGGAAGAGAGCTAGATAAGACCGCACTGACATGCTCAGTTAGGTCAATCTTTTTAGGCAAAGTTGCCTTCAGCTTCCTCTTTTGGGTACACAAGTCCTTTAAAAACTTGGCATATGCAGGAATTTGCTTGATAGCAACAATAAGAGGGAGATTGATCTTTACTTACTTGAAATTCACCTACATATCCTCAGAACGAGGACCCTTTTTAGCTAATCTTGCAGATGCTGATTTTTCCAAAGCTGCGAGATAAGGAGTGGTTGTGCTTGACAGACCACCCTCCCCAACTTTGGGTGATTCAGTAGCTTTAGGATTTTGTGTTGGTGGTTTTCGAACATCTTGTAACAAATCATTTACCAACTCAGAATCAGACTTAACATTATCAACTTTTTTACCTTCAACAACAATTTCGTCATTAGTAACGAAATCCTCGACATCATGTGAAAAATCATGAACACTTGGAATTTTGATGTCATTGTTGTAGGTTTTACCATTTCGAAGAGATGTCACCATATTCACATGCTCAGGACCACTTGGCTTATGCTTTGGATTGAGGGTGAGATAGCTTGGAAGCTTACCCTCTTCTCGTTTGTGCACCTCTTCGGCCAACTGCCCCATTTGTCTTTCAAGATTCATTACTGATTTAGAGAGGGACTCAAACTTTAGGTTTGCACCTTGATTAGACTTGGCCAAAACGCTTAGGATCAAGTCAAACTTTTGTTCAACATTGGATTGTTGGCCATTGCTTGAACCTTGATCATGATTTTGGTATTGTTGTGGCCTTTGTTGGTAGGAGTTTTGTTGTTGGTAATTTTGTTGAAGGTTGGATGAATCGCCACCCTCATACCTTGGTTTGTAACCATGGTTTTGTTGTTGGGTATTGTTAGGGCGATTGTAATTGTCGTCATCCTTCCAACGGAAGTTGAGATGATTGCGCCATCCCGGATTATAATTTTCGGAGAATGGGTCGTTTCGTGGACGGTTTTCATAGACTCCATTTACCTCCTCATTCGATGGCGCCCCCAACTTTGACAATTATTGACCGAGTAACTCAGATCACCACACATTGAGCACGCGTCATGCGACACCTGCGACACATTCGGGATACTTTTTCCTAGATTTCTCAACAAAAGATCAACTTTCTTACTTAACTCACTAATTTCAGAATTTGTGCTACGTTGGTTAGACATAAAATTGGCAGAAGATGTGTGGTTGTTGTTTCGATCCACCAAAGCTTAGGTCTTGGAACCCTTGCTCAGCTTTTCAAAAAACTCCCATTCTTCCTCCATGGGCCATGAGAAAAACATACCCCCACTAGTTGCCATCACGAATTGTTGATTGTGATAATCTAACCCATCATAGAAGACTTTGACAAGCTCCCATTTTGGAACATCGCGGTGAGGGAAAGTTCTTAACAACTCTTTTTGTCAACTAAAAGCTTCGTGAAACTACTCGCCTGAGATTTGACGAAAGGATTTAATCTTATTCCTAATGACAGCAGTTTAACTTATAGAATAAAATTCATCAAGAAACGCGGATTGCATTTCAGACCATGAGTGAATACTACCTGGTTCGAGATATGTGAACCAGGCCTTAGCTTGATCTTTAAGAGAAAAAGGAAAAAAGCGAAGTCTTACCCCATCCTTAGTGGTGTTATTAACCTAATATGTATCTGTAATGGAGAAGAACTCCCGCAGATGTGTGTATGGCTCCTCACGACCTCTAAACACGGGAAATATCGCTATGAGGTTCGGCTGGATCTTGAAGTTGCTCGCAGCCCCATTAGCCGCAGCTGGATAGACAATCTGCGAGGGATCCTCGAAGTTCCCCGGTCTGTAGTAGGAATCCACACCCCGTGGTGGGGATTCTGCTCTGGTGGCATCGTCGACACCTGACATTTCCGTGAAAAGCTCTTTTAAACCTGCAAAATCAAGGTTAGTAGAAAACTGTCTAACTGATTTCCTCCTCAACCTTGCACTTCTCTCTACCTCGGGATCGTAAGCTAACGGTGATGTACGTCCCGATCTACACGTGCGCATACACAAAACAAACAAGCAAACAACACAAGAGAAAAAGAAAATCTTTTTGTATTTTTGATTTTAAAACTATTAACAAAATCTTTTTGTATTTTTGATGAAAGAGTTTATTGTCATGGTGGCTATGGATTTAGTAGGTCTTCTTTTGCGTCGTCTGTTGTGTACAAAACCCCTAAGACGAATTGTTATTGGCTGCTATAAAACCTAAAAACGAATTGTCTATCCCCGGTTGTGTCGAATGTAATAACATATATAGGGATGAATTCTTGTCTTTTGCTCCACGTCACATCACAAAAGCCCAGCCTTTTTTTCTTTCTTGTATTGCTCGTCCATCTCAGCCCAATACCATGGGTCTCAACTTTGAGTTTTCTTTCTTTTATTTATAACAAAAGGCCAACAATAATGAACAAAAAGGCTAAATCACAATCTGACCTTTCCAGCAGATAAACATACGAACTAACTCCAAATTTTTGGATATTTTATCACATAAAAATAAAGAACTCTTTTTTCTCTTTCCGTGGCCTTTTGAATCATCTAAAACGGAGTTCGAACGAAGAAGTTATGGCCAAATCATTGAGACACGTCTAAATCTTTCACTCTTCATTATTTTACTTCATTTCTTGTCGCATTCCGTGTCTTTTCACCATTCGCTCACAAAGTCGTCATTTTAGCTTCATTTTATGCATAACCTACATAATCACAAAACACACTCAAAGTACATGTATAACAACGAAAAATAATGCAACTATGCATAATTAACATGCTATGAGGTGTATGTAAAATACACCGATCACCATCCACCTCGAACAACCTCGAGTGATGTCCCAAATCATAACTAAATCCAAAATCTCTTACGAATTTCAAATGCCCACAGAGGGGTCCAAATCCAAACTTAAACTAAAACTTCCAAACACAAGTAGCCATACTAGTCCTAGGTAACTTAGTCACAAAATCCATAGCTATTCCCTCCTATTTTCATACGAGAATCTCAGGTTGCTGGAGCATGCCGGATGGCCTTTGATGCTCAGCCTTAACCTTTAAACAAGTCAAACACTTACTAACATACTCAGCTATGTCCTTCTTCATACCCGGCCACCAATACCTATCTCTAAGGTCATAATACATCTTATCAGCTCCTGGGTGTACAAAGTACTTCGACTTATGGGCTTCATCCATTATCAAGGTTCTTACATCACCCTTCAAAGGTACCCATATTCGATCCAGGTAGTACAAAGTCTCATTACTTCTCTGTTCTATCATCTTATCCAAACCTCTCTGCAATTCTGCAGACTCATCCACAGCCTCCTTCTGAGCGGCCAATATCCTATCATTGATACTCGACTGAAGGGTCATATTCATAGCTCTAACTTTCTTGGGTTTTACTCTTTCCTTCCTACTTAGGACATCAGCCACCACATTCGCCTTATCAGGATGATAGCGAATCTCACAGTCATAATCACTAAACAGCTTTATCCAGCGACGATGTCGCATATTCAACTCTTTCTGACTAAAGATATGCTGAAGACTCTTATGATCCGTATAAATGACACTCTTTATCCCATACAGATAATGTCTCCAAATATTAAGGGTAAACACAACTGCTCCCAATTCCAAATCATGGGTCGTATAATTCTTTTCATGAATTTTCAACTGCCTAGACGCATAGGCTATCACCTTACCTCTTTGAATTAACACACAACCTAGTCCTATCCCGGATGCATCACAATATACCACAAAGTCTTCTGGTCTATCAGGGAGAGCTAGAACATACGCATTACACAACTTATCCTTTAAGGTTTGAAATGCCAATTCATGTTCCTCACCCCAATCGATAGTCTTACACTTCTGAGTCAAGATAGTAAGAGAATTAACTATCTTATAAATGTTCTCAATGAACCTACGATAATATCCAGCAAATCCTAAGAACGACCAACCATCTTAAGAAACGAACAAAGCCTCAGACGGTGTTCTAGGGTTTCCCTAAATTCTTAATAGGCTTCGACTCTTACTTATGGGTATACATGAATTCATTACCATTTTATCACATGCAACGGAAACTGCACTTCTCTTAGCCAGAATTCACACTTAGAAAAACTTAGCATTACAGTTTCTCCTTTTGAGCAGTTCCATGTTAACCTTATGTGTTCTCATGCTCCTCTCTGGAGGTTCTTAGAGTAGATTAAGATATCGTCTATAAACACTATCACAAACTTATCAAGATAAGGCCTACAAACTCTGTTCATCAAATCCATGAATACCGTCGGTGCGTTAGTTAGACCAAAGAGCATTACTGTGAACTCGAAATGTCCATAATGAGTTCTAAACGCAGTCTTTGAAATGTCATTCTCATGCACTCTCAGCTGATGGTATCCATACCTAAGATCTATTATTTGAGGGAAAAAGAATGCGACCTTGCAGTTGTCATATAGATCATCAACTCTAGGAAGCGGGATAACGATTCTTAACAGGTCAACTTGTTCAATTCTCTATTGTCAATACACATCCTAAAAAAGACCATCCTTTATTTTCAACAAACCAAAAACCGGTGCTCCCAAGGCGACGAGTGGAAGATGTGAAAAACCTTTTGTCCTGGAGTTCCTTGAGTTTCCCCGACAACTCCTCCAATTTAGAAGGTGCCAAACGATAGGGAGACTTTGCAACTGGTACAGCTCCAGGGATTAACTCAATCCAGAACTCAATTTCCCAGAGAGGTGGCAATCCTGATAGATCATCCGAAAATACCTCAGGAAAGTCTCTAACCACAACAATCTCTTCTTGTTTCTTATCTCTAGTTTTAGTACTCATCAAAAGTCTCGCTTTTCTGTCGGTTTGCTTTCCCCTATACTTCTTAAGCTATCTTGCAATCTAGTAGTGGTATCCTCACTACTTTCTCATGACAAATTATTTCAGCCTTATGATTTGACAACCAATCCATACATATAATCACATCAAAACTCCCATGCCCGAATGGTATCAAATCGATGTCAAAGACATGACCCTCGATTTCTAGTTTGCAACCCTTAAAAACCTTATCAATCTTCACTAGCTGTCGTAGCTATTCTAAAATCATATCTGAAACTAATTCACTGGGGCTCTATGCCTAACAGAGTATTAAAAGTGGTGGAACAAAAGCTATAGTCGGCACGCCTAGTGTCAAAGAACGGGTAGTGGCCAAATTGATTGTTCAAAGTAAGTAGTAATGATCCCGTCATATGTTCGGATACCTGCGAGCTTCATGTCTACTACCAATGAATGCCCTACCCCTAGGCTTTGGTTCCCTTGGTCTTCCACGACCGGTGACCCCCGATTATTAGTCAGCAACTTGGTTTGGGACGTTTTTTTTCCGGGCCGTTGTGCTCTATTGCTTTCTAGGAGCATGCTGGAGTCTAAAAATGGAGTCCTGGTACTAGCTCACATTCGTGAGCTGAGGCATGACTTCCCTTTTTCACGAAATCAATGGGGGGGCGGGGGCAGGTGTTGGGACTGTCCTTAATTTATCGGGTTTACATTACTAGACTACAACTCTACATGATAATCGCCTTCGCTTATAGATTACCTATGGCGGTGTTATTAGTTGAAATACGTGCGACAAGGGTTCCTCTAGGGTGCATGGTAGGAGTAGTAGGATGTACACTTAGGCAAACACTCCGTATTCTCTCTCTTTCCTACCAAGGTTTTCGGTCGTAGTTTGCAAATGCATTTCAGTTCCCTAGTCTCTTATTTTCATACTTACCTTTTTTCTTTATATGCTAGGTTTCCCCCACATTTCCGTCTCTTTCTCACTTTCTTAATGGACAGTCAGTGGCTACCAGAAATCTGCTACAGCTTTTGCATAGTCGTGGCTTCGGTGTCTGCATTTCCACGGATCTGTGGAGCCTAAGGCAATACACGTACTATCAATTCGGCGCCCTTACTTATGGAAGTCACCAAAATGTGAAACTAACCTAGCCTATCATGATACCTATCAGTATACGCAGCTTGGCCAGCTCTTGATCATGGCGTGATTCCTCCAACTCAGTTTATAACTTTTGCATCTCATGACTAGAAAAAAACTTTCTTGCATCATAAGCTTAAAGTCATTTCATGACATACTAACAACAACTTCCCGGCTTAGCGTGCAGATCTGTGAGTTCCACTACGTTAAAGCCTTACCCACAAGGTGAAACCAGCCCGATGTATTTGACCTTTGTGGTCATTACTACCAACCACTCCATATCTCTGCACGATCTCGCATTTTCTTAATCCAATAGGGTGTTAGAACTACAGCACCTCCCTTACCATCATATTCCTTAATGTTACAAGCTAAGAACTTCTTATACGAACAACCTACCCGGTTGCCATTCACTATCACATTCCTAACATTCTCTTAAACGTTCTCATTAACCACATTACCATTTTGATTTCCAACATTTCCTTGGTTACCAACCTAGCTAAAATGGCGGGTAAGAGGTTCTGCAATTGTTAGGGCATAATGATCGTTCGAGAAGTCGGGTGCTCCTCCCTACACCCCCATTGACTCCCTCTACATTCTCATTGACTCCCTCTACATTCCCATTAGCTCCCAACCCTGGCCATTCCTGGACCATATAATTCTTCAACCGATCATGTCCTTACCTCCCCTAGGTCCTTACCCCTCCCACCTCTACAACCCGTTACCCGTTCCCCCTTCTCATGATTATAGGCAACAAGGCCGGCCAGCATTTCGGTCGGTCCCTCTATCTTTGGCAGGCATTATCTACACGAGGGATGAAAATTAATCGGGCAACGTTAGGTAGGTAGGGAAGACTAAATATATATAGGTATATCTTAAGTATATATATAATTATAAACATAATACCCCTTATGGTGCGTGCAATCATCTATTGGTTAGTGAAATACACTTACCAAGTACGAGTAAGTTGTGCATTACTTTGTATAACTATGCTTGGCCACCGTAATTTTCTTCCGCACCCTTTCCCAAGTCGTACTCAGTATTTGAGCTCACACATCTCAATGAGACTGACATAAACTAAAGCAACAAACCAGCGAATCACGAAAGCAAGCAAAAACGGAACATCAGCACATAGATTCCTAATAGACGGAAACTCGGGAATGCACATGATGATCAATCGTAACACAAGACACAATATAGAGAAAACTACAATGCACAAACTTCAAGTGTTACGAAGACCATCCACCTCGACCAACCTCGAGTGATGTCCCAAATCATAACTAAATCCAAAATCTCTTACAAATTTTAAATGCCCACAGAGGGGTCTAAATCCAAACTTAAACTAAAACTTCCAACACAAATAGACTCAAACAATAAACAGCAAGGCTCTCACACGGAAAAAAATACCACACGGGATGCTACTAAGCCTCCTATAACATAACACCAACTTTTCATCCTTCACGTTTACTAAATAATGATAATACTTGAACTGTCAACAATAATGTTGGTGAGCTCGTAGGTTTGACCTTAAACCCAAAAGATGTGCCAATATCTCAAAAGAGGGGACAAAAGTGCAATATGACAGTGAATATATGAGAAACACCCATGACTTAGCATCCTCGCTAATCATGTAAAACTCGACCTAGTTTACCCGCTAGTCGAACCATCCTAGGATCACGCTAGTCTGTGGTAGCAAAAATATTGTCACTTACGCAACCTAAATGGCTACCAGCTGGAGCACGAGCTTAGGGCAGGACCTCACACTCCAATACTATGTAGCATACCCAACCGATCCAATAACCACACAAATACTAGGGTAGGCGTACCCCTCCGATCCAAACAATCGTGCAATACATAATATTCACATAACAGTCATAAGCACATAATTGTCCCAAAAACAAAACCACGTTTCGCATAGTTAAATTTCAAAACAGTTCAAAACACATTTATCTTAAAAGTAAATATTAAAAGTAAACGCGTATCAGACTAAAATAAATAGTGATCATTAATAGAGTCGTACAATGACATAAAAATGAGAAATGTTACAAATGCAACGACGTCCGCACACGACTTAGTCCAGTTAATGTCCCATCAAATCATTTATTTCTAAAACAGTCTCCACGTTTGATGCATAGAGGCAAGTTGCGTTGTACAATTACCCATAACAATTTAGTGGTGTGATGGTTGACGCCTCATCCCAAAATATCTTATCAATTCGATATTCCAACGATACATACTTATACTATTTAAAAAAAATAGCTAAGTAATATAAGTAAATATTTATAATAAATAATTATAAATATATCTCGAATAGTCTATTCGGTACATTTAGTTCCCAATAAAATAATCATAATATGGTTGAAAATGAAACATTTACTCATAATAAACATTTAGAGAAGTTTCAAGCAAAATATATTTTTCGTCTTTTAGTGAATTTTATTAAATAAATAAAATAATAAAATAATATTTTATTATTTAAAACCAAAATCACGTTCTTAAGTAAAACTTTCTAAGTATAAACTTTTTACGAAATTTCGACATGACCCGTACGTTTATATAATGTTTTTCCAAGGTTTCAAACCTTAATTTCAACACTTTTCACCATTTCGACACTTTTTCGACAAAATTCCAAAATCTTAATCTTTAACGTTTAATAAAACGTTTTTCCTAAAATAACGTTCAATATCACTTCTTAATTACATGTCATTTTCAAAAGTTCGTCAAAACTCTTAAAACGACTAAATATCGCTTATTGTGCTTTAAGGCTCAACATGGGTCCAATAAGGTATTTATACGTCCAAAATACGATCCAAGCCCAAAACTAAGGTCTATTTATATACATAAGCTCATACTAATAAGTAGAAAATAACCCGGACCTCATTAAGCCAACAAATAAGCCACGGCTTATTCGTGCTTATTGGGCCATGAGCCCAAGAGCTCAAAAATCAAGTCCGTAAGCTTAAGGATAAGCTAGTACGCTACATATAGTATTTGGTTACTACCATAAGCTATAAAAATAGTCCACGAACATACGCCATACTACGAAAATATTCAAAATCACTTCCCTTGTGATGTTAAAAGATGACGTGAGCATATAAGCTCAAAATAAGCCATAAAGTGCTTAAAAATAAGCTCAAATAATCTATACAAGCTAATATCCAAAATAAGCTATCTAGAAATATATGTTTCTCAACCATCACGACCACAATATCAAAACTAACAAAACCCCCTTGTTTCTTTTCTTATTCGACGCAAGCCAAACACCCCTTTTTATTCGTTTCCTTTCCAAAAATCGATTTTTACGACGATCAACTTGTACAACTAACATCTATACATCAATATAAAACCAAAAGGACAAACGAAATTTAAATTTGGAAACTTACAAGAAAATCTTCAAAAATGTAGATTTCGTCACGAACCGGACAACCCAAACGTTGTTTAAATGAATACCCGAACACTAGAATCAACCCCAAATCTTTATGTCTTCATGTTTTCTTGATCAAAATTTGAAAATATAAGTGTTTGTGTGTGTTCTTGGTTCGGACGCAAGGGTGCAAGAGAGAGAGAGAAAAATGTTTATTTTTGGTGTGTGTGAGATAATGTTTGAAATGAAAATGAAAAGAAATATCTAGTCCTTGTAACAACATAAGTCCTAAAATTATGCCTCCTTGTCTCCAAGGAGTTTCGACCGGCCTAGGGTATCCAAGAGGGTCTCGGGCTTTTCTTTTCGTGTCGGGATCATTTAAATACTCGTAAAACTTAACCGTAAACTGTTCCCCAAAGTTAATTAGCATTTTTATTCACTTCAAAAATACTTTTACATTAACCTAGAGTATTTACACGACATATTTACACTTTAAACCCTTCAAAACTCATTTGGACATTAACGAACGTGTCGGGACTCGTTTTTTTGGCATTTTCTTAAAATTCACGGGTCAACCACCCAGAATGCAAATAACACAATAATAACCTCTAAAAAGGACTATTATTCACAATAAACCATAAATCACCACAATTCTCTTAAAATCACCACCGTCAACACGGTACAAAATCTGAATAAACTGACAAACGTTAAATAGTCAAAGAACTAAAAATGAAATATTCAGAACACAAAAGGGGCAAAGGTTACAAAAAATATTTGTATGCTCTCAGAATATCTGTTTATGTATATATTCTTTTTATTTGCGAAGAAAATAATGACAAGATGTATGCAGCCCAGTTTAAAAGAAAATACACATATGCAGTCGAACCATAAGCATGAATCTGCTAAATAGATTCTGGAAGCTGCCATAGCTGGGAATCATACTTGCAGTCCTTTCCAAAAGGTATAAAATAAATTGCAATTTTTATTAATTATTTTATTACCTTTTTGTTGTGGTTTCAGTTTGTGTTTTTAAGGTTTCACATAGAACTTATAAATCAGTGTGACAATTTTTTATGGCAATTCTTACTGCTGTTTTTCGTATATTCTGCTGCCAACGTTTGTTTATATTATCAAAGAAAGAAATTAAATGGAGTAAACATCAAAGTGGATTGTGAATAAGAGGACGTGTGGTGAATGAAATGTGCATCTTAAGATGCTCTTCCTTCTCCTCCTCGTGCTTCTATTAAATTCTTTAAATACTTTATTACTAACATTTTCTTGACTTCACGTGCTATCAGTTTTGAATTCGTTTCTCATATGGGAATTAACCAAAATCAGTTTTCATAAACTGGGAGAAGAATACTACTTTAATGTTTAAGGAATATCACCCACAAAGTTAAAATTCTAAAAGAGTCATTGCGGGCGTGCTTAACTTTAGTTCTGTAGAATATACAATCAATTCTAGAATTTAGGGTCTGCTTTTAATAGGAGTGCATCAGTTATAGCTGGTACAACGGTCATCACAACTTAAACGTTGTAACAAACTATGTGAGGCCTGGTAATGGCTTTATTTTTTAAAAGTAGGAGTTATTTCCAACATTAAGCAAATTTTTAAAAAGAATTGTATTATGGATTTCATGTAGGACTTACTTGCTGCTAGAACTGATACTGCATCCACAATCATCGTGTGGGCAATCAACGAGCTAAAAGACACCCCTGAATAATGAAAAAGTTGCAATAGGAGGTCAAAGAAATAAGTCAACGCAAATCTATGGTTATCGAGGATGATGTGGAGAAAATGAAGTACTTAGAGGCTGTCCTCAAAGAGACGATGGGTTAAACCAAAGAAAGGCGGCGCTCAATTGTTTTTCATTCTTCATGCTAATGCTATAGACCCCATGAGCTTGCAGGTTAACTTCCGTGTAATAAAGTGCGAGAAATCGTTAGCAACCAATAGGTCCATATCTGAAGTGTTTACAGTAGGCGAGTCACTTCAAGCAGGAAAGCTGCAGGGACGAAATCAGTTAACCAGGATGGGTTACTGCTCCTCCGGGTGAATGTGTCAAGAATGGCTCATATATGGGAGCTGCTAATATTCCTAAAACCTATGATGAGTTGTAAAGTATGTTTTGTATTTTTTTTCCTCATAAAATTATCCTTTTTTATATATCCATTTAACTAAAAAGCATGTAGTGGTCCTTCATAAATTGTCATTGCTTTGGTTAAAATCTTACGAGGTTGAGATACATAGGTTTACATGCGATTGAAAGTTCGGAACTTTCTTTTATATTTATTGTTGGAACAAACAAAAACAATAGCGAATAAGTATCAACATATAAACGTTTTTCCAAACTAGTAAGATTAACTTACAAATATAATTAACAAATTTGTAGAGGTAATACCCGATACTCAAAGCTTCCAAAGAAAGCTTTTGACTTACCGCCTATAAAACCACCAAAATTTGAAAACCAAAAAACCCTAACACCAAATCAATCAGAAAAATGTCAACAACAACAGGATCCTATATATATCCACATCCGTTACGCCCATTACCGGCGGGTACCGGTTAATATATACCATTCGGTTTTTTTCGGGTTTCCCGGGGTGTGGTAGGATCGGGTCTATTTTCCCATTGAATATTTTTATAGAAAAATATCGGGTTTCAAGATTAAGCCTACACTAAAATTCTTCGAAAAAATTAAAGCAAAAAACACCCTTATAATTCAAAAATATTAAAAGTTAAAGAAAGCATATACCGTATTAGACGATTTAGCGCTTTCGAATAATTATTGTACACATTCTATGTGTTAAAATTATTAGGAAATAGTTTTATTAAAAAATAAAAATGGAAGTAATATATATGTATAATATTCACTTTAATTAATCTATAATAACAATAAAGCGGGTATGAATTCTGGTAAACGGATACGGATACGGGTACGGGTAATCGGGGCGGGTATTATCAGAACCCGTCACCGAACCCGTACTCGGCTAAATTCTTTTATCAATACCCGTACCAGCATTCAAACCCGCCAACCCGCCCCGAACCCGACCCAACCGGTTCGGGTTTCGGTTTTCCCGTCGGTTTCGGGTGCGTTTGCCATCTCTACTCAAAGCTTCCAAAGAAAGCTTTTGACTTACCGCCTATAAAACAACCAAGAATTGAAAAACCATAAAAAACCGAAGACACCAAATCCATAAGAATAATGTCATATCATCAACAGGGATCCACCCAAATTCAGCATAATGGTAAGCCTATTCACCTGGATACAAAAATCCAAACAATCCTCCAAAAAAAGATCCAAATTTCGCAAGTTCATTGACACTTACTGCAAACCCTCCGACTATTTCTCCGCTGTTCGGTTAATCCTTCCGAATCTGGACCGAGAGCGCGGGTCGTATGGTTTGAAGGAGTCTGTGCTTGCTACTTGTATTATTGATGCGTTGGGGATGAGTAGGGACAGTGAAGATGCTGTTAGGTTGATTAATTGGAGGAAAGGGGGCGCCAAGACCGGTGTTAATGTTGGGAATTTCGCGCTTGTGGCGGCCGAGGTGACGAAATGATTCTTGTTTTGTGTTTATTGATGTTTGGATTTCTGGTTGAAGTTGTTTAGTTTCGCTAGCGCTGTACTTGTGTTTATATGCCCGAGTTTATAAGATGACTTTGTGTCAGTTTTGGGCATTATGAAATGGAAAATGATGACTTTTTATACGAAATGTTGAATGTATGCATAAAATTGTTAGATTTATGTATAATGTTAAAATTATGTGTATAAAAAATTGAGAGACCTAAACTTGTGTGCTAGTGTATTATTGGTTTGTAAAGAAGTGAGTCCATAAGTTGCAAACAACATAATGTTACTATGCATGTTTAGGCGTAAATTTAGGCATATCCTTAGGCCTCCCAATCATTCCTCCAAAAAATTTAGATTACAGGTTACAAAACTAGGCACAAAGCTGACATAGATGTATAAGAAAAGTGCAATGACTAAATGTGACAAATGAAAATGTATGTTGGTATTTTCTCTTTTAGACTAGAAGTATAGATTCTTTTTCTTTTCCGAGGTAAGCTGGGTTAATTTTTCGAAAATAGTAGGAAACTTGGGATTGATTGACGAATTTAAGGTTTAGTAGATTGGTTTTGTTTTGTTTTGATATTTTTAAGTTGGAGGTGATTATGATCGGAAGTAGTTGTTTGTGAATACAAGTTCATTGAGTTTTATGTTGATTAAAGGCTTAAGCTAATATCATTGGAATTAAGATATAGGCACAAGCTTTGCGAGAAGTTATTGCTTCTAGATTGAGGATTTGGAAATTAGCATTCTCCTTGGCAAATTTATATACCAGTTAGCTTCGATGGTCAATCATGATAAACTTTCATATTAAGATATGAAACTCTGAATCTTCTGAGAAAATAATGACTGGTCCAATTATATATGTAGAATGTTGGTATTATTTTGGTCAAAAATCCACTAGTAAAGTGAGCAAAGTATAAGTTCAAGTCAAAAGTCAATGTGTAGCTGTGTAAAGATCAGGTAACTCCTTGTATTACAGTTTGGTGAGCACCGACTTAAAGGCAAATATCCTTACATTAAGTTTTATCTCTGGGTGTGAGCAGGTTTTACAGAGGAGGCAGGGAATGATTTCTGGTGGGCTAACAATTAAAGAGTTAAATGACTTGCTAGATCGCTTGGCATCAAGTGAAAATAGGTATGCTGGTGTAGTCTCTTTGTTAAAAAATGACGTGTTTTAAAATTTAACAAAGAAGTACTTATTTATCACTTGAGTAAATTCGTGCAACTTGCAATTTATGAGTCTACTTCGCTGACTCAGACTTCTCTATTTCTGTTTCTCTTCTCTTCGTTGTTTACGTTTCTCATTAGTTATTGTTATGACAGAACAGAGAAGACTGCTGTTCTTTCTGAGTTGATCATGAAAACAAATGCACAAGAAATGAAGTGGATCGTCATGATTATCCTTAAAGGTTTGGTACTTATTCCTTGTTTAAAGCTGTTTTTGCTCCTTGTTATCATATATAGAGTTATATTTATTTTTGGTCCTAACCTCTTTACCTGTTTTCCTCTAAGATCTTAAGTTGGGAATCAGTGAAAAGAGCATCTTCCATGAATTTCATCCTGATGCTGAAGACTTGTTCAATGTCACATGTGACCTAAAACTGGTTTGTGAAAGGTTGAGGGATCGACATCAAAGGCACAAGCGTCAGGTATTGATGTAAATTGTTTGGTTTTCAGCATGCTGTATGCACGGGTCTTTCCAGTCTAGCTCACAAATTATGATAGAAAACATTTTCCTCTGTCCCAAAACCGTCTTCTAGCTTCCTGTCTTCTAATTTTACTTACAAACATATATTACATAGCACATACTTGATACATATATGTGTGTGTATGTGTGTCTATCTACACACAACTAGATCTGATTTTGCATGATGTTAAATACATCTCATTATGTTTCATAAGGTGTCCAGGGTAGGGTCCATCTTACTAATGTGCATTTTTAACCAGCTATAACCTCTATTTTCAGGATATAGAGGTTGGAAAAGCTGTACGCCCTCAGTTAGCTTTAAGGGTCGCTAATGCAGCTAGCGCATGGAAAAAGGTATACTCTGTTGCTTCTATTTTAGAGAGTTTATATTCTGCTGAAAAGTAACCTTTGTTGAGGTGACATGGAATTAGTTAAATCTGACCTGCTGTTCTGGATGTGAAAGATTTTCTGAAACAATTTTGTCTTGGCCGCATGGTTACATGTTTTATTACTCTCTTTCTACAGCTTCATGGGAAGGAAGTTGTTGTTGAATGCAAATTTGACGGTGACCGCATCCAAATCCATAAGAATGGAAAAGATATACATTTCTTTTCGAGGTATTACACATCCTTGGAATTGAATCCTTATATACCACAGTATATATTTTGGTTTTCATTTGTTATTTGTAGGTGTGGATGTGCACTTTCCAACGAACTGTAACTATAACCCTAAGCGTATAATGACTGACATTCCTTTCATGTGCTTAAGTATTATTATTGTTATTATTATTATTTTTTAAATAAAAGGAATTAAAACTTAAACAACTGACCTTGTAGTTACCGTATTATGATAAACAACCTTGATCTATCACCCAAAGAAACTTCGATTGATTAATTCATGTTGCAGGACCTTTCTTGATCATCCAGAATATATTCATGGAATGTCAGATGTGATTATGCAAAACATTCTTGTTGACAGGTAAATGCAGCTGTTATTTTGTAAGATATTGTACCCGACTACATCTATACTCTTATAATCTGTGTGCATATGTGCAATCATATGTGATGGTGTTTTTGACTCTTTCCTTGACTCTCTTTACAGATGTATACTTGATGGGGAAATGTTAGTTTGGGACACATCAACTGACCGGTTTGCTGATTTTGGTTCTAATCAAGAAATAGGTTTTGAATGCTTATCCTTATATTTTCTCTTTGCCTCATTTGGCATACTTTATTCAATTTCGATTATTTTTCTTCAGCCAAGGCAGCAAGGGAGGGACTTGCTAGTGAGCGACAGGTTAGTTCCTGTCTCTTCTGATCTTTTATGTTCCCTTGAGCAAAATGCTGACTATCTTTTTTCTTTATTGCAGTTATGCTGTATCCTTCTGTTTCACTTAAAGTCTATAATTTGTAGCCCTTTAGAAGCTGAACCGCTATCTTTGTTTCTTTAACTATGTTGAACCTTGACTCTGGATGTGCTTAGATGTTGCGTTTGATATTTTATACGATGGAGACACAAGTGTTATCCATCAAAGTCTAAAGGAACGTCATGAGCTACTAAAAAAGGTTGTGAAGCCAGTTAAGGGTCGCCTGGAGATCTTGGTACCTGATGGTGGTCTTAATGTTCATACACCTGCTGGTAAAAATTTCTATATCAATCTTCCTTCCACTGATAAAGTATCATTGATTCATTAACTTTAAATGATTTCTTTTTGAATGACAAATTTTGTTGCCATTCTTTTCATTTTATTTTCAATGGGATTTTGCTTTTGGTTAGGGATTCAGAAAATTCCAATCTGCATAATTCTGACTTTGTAGTGGTAACATACCTACAGATTTTTTGAGTTGTAAGATTAATTAGAGTATCTACCGAGTACTAAACAGGAGTATCTGCTATATGGAAAACCTGTATTATTTTCTCTTGTGGCAACACTGTTTGACATATTCCTATTTTGCAATTAATGCTGGTATTTCAGGGGAACCATATTGGTCACGTGTTGCTCGTAGTGTTGACGACGTCGAGACATTTTTTAAACGAACCACTGAGAACAGGTTAGTGAATTATTTTGATTAGTTAATGAAGATACTCTAGTGCTTTGTTTTTCAATCCATTTGCACTATGAAATTATTGCTCTTTTATATTGTTAATTCTTATATATATATACATATTTATGTTATCTATTACTTCTAGTAGGACTGTTCTCTTGTTAAAGTGCCATTTAATATGCATAACATTATCGATTTAACATGTGTAAACATAGAGATGAAGGAATTGTTCTAAAAGACCTTGACTCCAAATGGGAACCTAGTGATCGGAGTGGCAAGTGGTTGAAGTTGAAACCTGAATACGTTAAAGCTGGATCTGATTTGGATGTTCTCATTATAGGTTTGTTGTATTTTTCTGCTTCCTTCAAGATGTTTTATGGTCTTGGTATATAATTAAGTTCAAATATATGCTTGTAGGGGGATATTATGGCTCTGGTCGTCGTGGCGGACAGGTGAGGATTATATCATAATCTTACATTTACTGACTGCTTAGTTATTGTATTTTTTAAGTTAGGACTTATGAACTATAAGATTTCCTGATTGAAGGTTGCTCAATTTTTGGTGGGCCTTGCAGAACGCCCAGCCTCAAATAGCTATCCTAGGCGGTATGTTGAACTTATTAATTATAGTTTTTTCATTTGTTTATCGCGTGTCTGTTGATACTATTAAAATTGTCAATTATATACAATATATATTTGCAGGTTCATTTCCTTCTGCAGAGTGGGTACTGGGCTCACTGATGAGGAGCTTGATGCTGTTGTAAACAAACTAAAGCCATATTTTAAGTAATAAATTATGTTTCAACACTGATCATGAAGTAAGAATAAACAAAAAGTCTTGGATCACACTAATAAGAGTCTCTGCAGGAAATATGAATACCCAAAGAAGGGTCCTCCTAGCTATTATAAGGTCACAAATAACTCAAAAGAGAGACCTGATGTCTGGATTGATAGTCCTGAGAAGTAAGCTTTTTTCCGTGTAATTAGTTAATTGGATGCCATCTAATTATCTACATGTGAATACTTCTTATCATATCCCTCTCTTCTTTCAAACGCAGATCAATCATACTTTCTATTACCAGCGACATCCGTACAATTCGGTCTGAGGTATACCTATAGACTTGGAACTGTTTTTTTTTTGTGCAATTTGATCAATCTGTAAGATGGTGACATTTCATTTCTCTTTTAATTATTAGGTTTTTGCTGCTCCATACAGCCTGAGGTTCCCTCGTATAGACAAAGTGAGAGATGATAAACCTTGGCATGAATGCCTCGATGTGGAATGTAAGTGGCTTAATTGTTCTTCATTTTACATATTAGTCAATTTGCTCCTGTTTTGTTGTGATAAATTTTCTGTAATTGTAACTCCTCATATTAAGTGCTTTAACTATTGAAGCTGATTCTTGCAGCTTTTGTAGAATTAGTGCATGCTAGCAATAATACAACCCAATGGGGGAAAAATCGTGAAAATCCACAGGAACATAAACCCAAACGATCAAAGACATCAAAGACTGCAGATAAGAAGAGTGGCTCTTTGGTTCCTTCTCATCTTCTCCAAACTGATGTTTCTCAGATTAAGGGAGATTCCTTGATATTTTCAAACATGATGTTTTGTATCCTTCTACTAAATTTATTACACGCCCCCCTCAATGCTTCTTTGTTTGAAAACTAGAATTACTTTGAATATATGTTATATTCAGTCTTTCCTGAACCTTACAGACTTTGCAAATGTACCTTCGAGTCATTCCTTGGATTCAATGCACAAAATGGTGGCAGAAAACGGTGGTACTTTTTCCATGAATTTGAATAACTCGGTTACTCACTGCATCGCTGCAGAAACTAGAGGTACCTTTTTTTACCTAATTATTTCTTCTACCTTCAAAAGATTCACACGGACGTCATGTGGCAGGGATTAAGTTCCAAGCTGCAAAACGACATGGTGATGTTATCCACTACTCATGGCTGCTTGATTGTTGTTCTCAGAAGAAACTTGTTCCTTTACAGCCAAAGTAATTACAATTTTACCCTTTATCGTCCTTTTGTGTTATCTAAATGGAAGTGTCGTATCTAATGTTTTGTGGTACAATAGACATTTCCTTGTCCTTTCCGAGTCGTCAAAGAAGAAGTTACAAGAAGATATTGATGAATTCTCAGACACTTACTACTTGGATATTGACATTAAAGATTTAGAACAGGTAATCAACTAATCGTTAGTTATTCACAATTATATCTAAATGTTTCCTTGAATTTGTTTTCTCTTGTTCCAGCTTTTGAATAACATCGATAGATCTGAAGATGCTAAAGCCCTAGACTATTATAAGAAGAAATACTGTCCTCTCGATAAATGGTCACGTTTCAGTGGGTGCTGCGTGTACTTCTATATTCCAGAAAACCATCTGTAAGATCCTGCTCAAATTCATTGACCTATTTTTTCTTGTTTTTATTTTTGTAGTTCTTAACCTTAATTATCAACCATGGATTTGACCTGAAGGATTTCGGATTGGGAAGCTTTACTTGAACTTACAATGAGGAGAATGAAGCTCGAAGTTTCTTTTAATGGTGGGAAAGTCAGCAGTTCTATTTCGAACACCACTCATTTTGTCGTCATGTCTTTCCCAGGGTTTCATGTGGAATTCGATACTATATTAAAAAGGTAATAATATTTGTAATACATTCTTTCGGATATGATATCATGCTCTAATAATATCCACCCTACAGTTTCTCGGCATCGGATAGGCGTCTTCTAAAGAAGAAAACTTTACATATAGTCGACTGTCGGTGGCTAGAAGACTGTTTTGATAAGGACCAGCTTCTGCAAGAGGAGGAATACAGTTTGAGGCCCACTGATTTAGCAGAATCAACTTCATCTGAGTAAGTACTTATCAACAAAACATTCATGGCATTGAATTTCTCCAATTGTCCCTCCACATCAGTGTATATTTTAGATAATAGATTAATGCTCAAACACTTCATGCAATGCATGCTTACTATGCTCACGTTAAAAAATGGAAAAATAAAACTTCCAACTGTCTATTTATGTAAAAACTTTGTTAGATGCAGTGAGCATGCACTTGACGCAGAAAACATTTCAAGCATGAAAAAAGAAGATAAAAATGAGAAGGGAAAAAACGTAATAGTAGAAGTACCAACTTGGGAAAAATATGGCCTAAAGAGAAGAGGGAGACCAACTAAAACGAAAACAAGTACTAGAGGAAAAACGGGTCTCAAGCAGCCTCGAAGAAATAGGGCAAGAGCAGGCAACAAGACTGGGAAAATACATGAATACATATCAGATGAAGACGAGGTCTCTTTAGATGATATCCACCATGAAATGAAAGATGCGATTGTACAAGATACAGGACCGTTAGAGCAAAGTATATATGTACCTGTTGATGCAGATATCACGCCAGAATGTGGTGACAAACGGGGTGATCATACTACTGATAAAGCGAGCGATAAAATGGGTGATGATGCTACTGATAAAGTAAGCGATAAACTGGAAGTTATGGTTGACCCAGTCCAAGCCATGTTATTCGACATGATCCCGAGCCTAGAACCAAAGCCTACAGAAAGTATGATTTTGGATCCACCTATTCCCAAGAAAGAAACCCCGACTTTTGATCCTAACCCCGGGCCTTCAAAGAAGAAGAAAGTTAGCTATAGGGATTTGGCCATGAGTTTGCTTAAAGACTGATGCTGCAAGTGTTTTTGGCCACTGTGTTATCTTGTTTATCTATTACAGTGTCTTGTACATATAAACAAGCTTGTTGGTAGTTTGAGGTTTAAACTTCAAAGACTAAACTTTTAAGATATTGGAGTGTTTATCTTGTTCATCTATTACAGTACATTCATGGTATTGTAACATGCAAACAGGGAAGTTTTGAGCATAGAAAAGTGTTGCAAACGAGACCGAACCTATACTGAATAAAACGTTGACAATTTTATTGACATTTTTGGATCAACAATATAAAATTTGCTAGGAGTAGAGAAAGAAAAACAAGATAACAAGGGTTTGTTTTGAAAGAGATTCAAAGCTACCATCACTATTATCTTCAAACTTATCTATGTAGAAAAGATATATGCGCACCACCCCGGAGCATATAGATCACCCGTTCGATGAACACCAAAACCGAACTCTCAGGCTTAGGCGGTTGAGGTTGTTGCACCGGAAGGGACAGCCCACGGAGCGCAGTTACAATCTCTAGTTAAAGAAATGTAAACATGGTAAATTTGATCACATACTCATTGGACTATGAGGGTCATTTAAGGTTGATATAGCTGTTTCTATTTGTATCTTCAACACGTCTGTTTCGTCCTCGTCAGCCTGTTAAAGGAATCAAGTTGTTAAATTACACCCACGAGCAATAATTTGTTAAGCTAATAAGGACTTATGTGACTAAAGATGTCAATATCATGCGAAAGAAATAATAAAATTCCAATACAAGAATCAAGTGCATAAAGTTAAATCATTGATTTCATGGCTGAAGATAGTCAAGACACCCTCGTCATATTTGCATTTTAGACAAACATGTTACTAATATTTTAAACATGTAGGTCATGGTGAGAATATATTATTTTAAACATGTAGATACCCTTATATCAATTTAAAACTAAACTTGTCAAATTTTCATAAATATTTGACATGGCACCCGATGACAGGAACATTGTCATTATACCTTACATGTTGGTTGTCTAAATCTTAACTTCACATAATTTTTACCTAAAAGAATTAAAAGATGGGTTTTGAATATAAGGGTGGATATAAAAACAAATAAATGAATATATTTTGCATTATTAGCAAACATGGAAAACTCATAACTTAACTGATAATTTTTTTTATGATAAGCATTGTTGAAATATTTTCTAGAAGAGGGGTACACTTTTTTAAAGACATCTAAATATATAGAATAGTAGTACGTAGTTTTATTATTGTTATTTATTATTGACAAAATAAGTCTAATTTTTAAGTATAAATAAAGTTTCTCTAAAAGCAACAAATAATACAAAATAAGAGTAAACCACTTACGAGAAAAGAACAAGAAAATATCACTTATGTCACTTAATCGTATATTTGTTTCCATAATTCAATTCAAATTAGTACTTTGTTAGTATTGAGACAAATAAGACACACATTATCTTAAGGGTGTGTTTGGTAGGAAGAGTTGATAGTGGAGAAATGGAAATTAATTCAATTCTCAGAGTTTTGGTAGAGAGAATTAAAAAAGTGAAGAAATCAAGAGAAATTGATAGAGAAATGGAGAGATATATGTAGTGTAATTTAACAACATTCATTTCCATCATTTTGATAGAGAAACTAAAGAAATAGATTTTTTTTATAAAAAACTAGTTTTTTTTTTAATTTTTTATTCTTTTTTTTAATTGCTTCCGGTTAAAATTTGATTAAAATATGAATTTTTAATTTGATTAAAATTTTTAATTTTTTTTTATTAATTTTTAATTTTTAAAATTTGATTAAAATTTGGTTAAAATTTAATTTTTTTTATTAAAATATGAATTTTTAATTGCTTCCGGTTAAAATTTGATTAAATAAAGATTTTCATGATTATTTTTTATTTTAATTCTCTGGCGCTACCAAACGGTGGAATTCAATAAATTTATCACTCAATTCCATTTCTCTGAATTCATATTCTCTGCTTCATTTCTAATCTCTGAAATTCTCGCTACCAAACGTGCCCTAAGTTATTAAATCTTAACTACCTACTAAACAGATTATAGGCCCAACAATTTCCAAAAATCAAATTAGGTAACCCTACCACATTAGAATGATTATTTCAACTAATTCAATTCAACTTGATATAGTATAATAAAGCACCTTTTTATATTTAATTATTTATTAACCTTTATTTTATTCAAATAACTTTATATAAAATAAAACACGTTCCTCATACTATGTTTCTTGAATAAAGAAGTAAAGGATACACTGAATACTATGTTTACTAAAATGCATATATTTATTATAAAGTGATTTAGTTTTAGCATGTTAATACAAACACATTGATTAAATTATCAGTTGTGCTTTATTAAGTTATCTTTAGCAATACAAAATGGAGATATTATCATATTCTCTGTCCTATCAAATCTTCAAATCTGAATTATTTATGACCCAATAACCTTTTTAAATTTAATATATGCATACGTTCATTTACATAAATATGGATAACTTATACTTTTAATAATTTATTAAAGGGATAATTACTTGAAAATGTATCATACTTGTCACTTTTTGTTATTGTGTGTATTGAACTTTTTTTTTCTTATTCTATGTACTGAACTTTTAAATTTCGACCTTTGTGTGTATTTTGTCACTATTCTAGCCATGTAAAATGACCATTTTACCTTTCGAATTTTGAAAAAAGTAAGGGTAAAATGGTCAAAAATACACACAAAGGTCGAAATTTGAAAGTTCGATACACACCATAAGAAAAAAAAAGTTCAGTACACACAATAACAAAAAGTGACAAGTATAATGCATTTTCAAGTAATTAACCCTTTATTAAACTACTAGTAACAGCCAACAGACATGTCCTTGTTAACTTATGAAGAAATCAGATCCCATATCCAATTAATTATTTCTTTGGACAACTATTCTCCCACGAATTTTGGAGCAAGGTTTTTCTCTAGGTTTCTATAAACATAGGTCTAAGCTTAGGTTAAACTAAAGTGCAATTTATCTATATTTGTGGTTAGGTCTTATATATATTTGAACCATTTAATAAAATGATTCTAATGGCAAATTAACATGATTGCAACTTTGCAAGGATATCTTATGGAGCATACGGTGTGTTATATATGGGGTTGGCACTCAGCTCGTTAACATATTCGGTCGTCATTTGTGGTTGTAATCGCGAGCAAGTTTTATTCATTTGTAAATTTTTAAAAAATCTCAGTTCGAATGATATATTTTGGTGAAAAAAACGTGAGCTGTCACGATATGATGTAAACATAACAGAAGAAAATGATCAGACACCGGTGATGCCTATGTGGTATGAACGATTACAACCGTAATCTAGACATACGTACCCCTTGCTCTAAATGAAAGCTAAGAAAAGAAGAGTGTTACCTGAATAAAGAGAGTGTTGAAAAGCCTTTCTGAAAAAGCAGAGATGTTGGCTGTGACAATCTTGAGCTTCAAAGATTCAAACACCTCACAAAGCTTCACAATTGTATCTCTTCTTTTGTTACATTTTAGGCTCACCAACACTGTCTTATCTCCCACATATGACACATTTAACTGTCATATTAACATACTTTCATTTTTATCATTAAACAAATATATAAACATCTTAAGAAAATTGCTTTTTGAATGATGCTAAAAGTCTAGTGTTGAATTAGCACTGACTTACATCTTGTACTTCAATGGGATACCAGCTTGATCCACTCGAATCAAAAGCTTGCTCAACTCTAAACTTCTTTGATCTTTCCATTGACATAAACTTTGCCTCTTGATTGAAATCCAAAGTCTCGGGCTCTAACTTTCGAGACTCGAGTTCCATTAGTTCTGCTTGGATTGTTCTCTCTTGATCGTGCAATGTTTGGATATAATCAATTGCGTCTTTTATTATTGACGCCTTATCCATCTTCAAGGAAAGAAAAAGGTGCAAGTTATGATTTTACTGAACTATATAACTAGTATAACAATTTCTTGCAGTACAAAATATGCACAATATGTAATTGTATGAAGCATTATTCCTGAGGTCTCGGTACTTAGTATGAATTCACTATAACAAAATTATACTAATATTTGAAATTTCTATCTACAAAATGCTATATAACTCAAGTTCTCGAATCCAAAATAATGCAGACTCTTTGTCTGAAACAAAGCCGCCAAGAAAACCAATTTATACAACTGTTTCTCCTTAAGTATTTAATGACTAAACAAATTAAGTAATAAAAGCTTAATATGAAAGCAAAGTTAATATCAATAATGCATCATGATTATTGCAAATAAACAACAAACACATGTCTTTGTAAAGCAATACTACAAATTTGCATCTTCCTTTAACTATTTAAATTAAAGCACAAAATGTTGTAGCTTTGTGAAACAGATAAAATCTTCCAAACTACTAGTAAAACAAGATATGCATTATATGTTCTGGCATATACTATATATAACAACTCTTTAGGATAATGATTACTAATAAAGTGAAGACAATCAAATGTGGAGAGTCAAACCTTACTAATATTAGGAACAACTGCTCGAAGTGCAAACAACCTATCATTCAGCTTCTTCCTCCTATTCCTCTCCGAAACTATGTTCTTCGACGCAGGCGACAAAGATTGTCCTCCGTCTGGAGAACTCGAATCGTAGTAGCCCGAAAAAGTCTCCTCTAATCCACCCCAACTATATATAAAGTCAAGATCACCTCAAATTAAGACATACATATAAGCAAATCATATTCTAAAGATACTAACTAATGATGGAAAACATGGTTGAAAATATGTAAACCCTTTTTTTTGGTCACATATGAGAAATTTGGACTATTGCTTAAAAAAAAGAGATCAAATAATAATAATAATAGTTATACCTATAACTTTCTGTTTGAAGGATGGATTCCCAGTTGACATCAGTGATGTTTTCCATTTGAGATGTTTGAAAAACTGAAGAGTGGGAAATGGTTTATGTTTTGGTGAAGTTTAAGGAACACAAGAGTAGTACTATGTTTATTTCAAGTGGATTATTTATAGCCAAATTTTGGGGTTTTATTTTGTTGTCGTATTAGAACAAATATTTCTTCCACGTTTTACAATGGAATCTTTTTTTTATTATTATATAAAATAAAATAATAAAAACCGGTAAGATGTCACGATTGACAACACAAACAATAGTTTTGTTCATGGTGACCTTAAAAAGTTCGAACGAGCAAAAACAACTTAAGGGTACTCCTATGCAGTGGCGGAGCCAGGAATTATGATCACGGGGGGCATCAACCGAAATGTTAGTAACAAGAGATGTAATTTTTAGCGTAAAGGAAGACACGCCGGGTCGGATCTAATAAAAAGGAAATAAAAGCGCTCTATTACAATGCGGTTAACACTAATTCACTACAACAAAATAGTTGATTATTTACACTTATTTAAGCATATGTTCACACACTAAAGTGTGTAGAATCTAAAAGTTAACACTTAACTTGTGTGTGAACAATATTGGTGTAGCAAATTATTTCACACATTTAAATGTGAAGATTTATAGAAAATTTCACACTTTTAAATGTGATGATTTTGAAACAATTCTTCACACTTAAAAATGTGAAAATTTTGAAACAATTCTTCATGATTTTAAAACAATTCCTCACACTTTTAAGTGTGAGCTTTTAATTTTTCACACTTAAAAGTGTGAAGATTTTGAAACAATTCTTCATAATTTTATAACGATTCTTCACACTTTTAAGCGTGAGCTTTTAATTCTTCACACTTTTTAGTGTGAGGATTTTGAAACCATCATTACAAGAAAAATTTCCTTTAGTGACAACAGGGTTTGTCGCTAACAAAGTATAAAAGTTGTCACTAAAGTTGCTCAGTGACACGAAAGTTAGGGTTGTCACTAATCGTCCTATAGATTCTGTCAAAAATTCAAAAAAAGAACATAACTGAACTATCCAAAATGAATTATGCATACACAAAGCCAAATACATAAAATCACTTAAACTATCCAAAATGAAGATAACTTGGATTATTAGAAAATGATAACAATCAAATTCAATTTTAAATTTAATCCACAAACTGAAATGTAATATTAATAATTCTGCAACAGTGCAACTTATGACACTATCCGCGTTTTCAGATACTTCTTGTTCAAATCAATAAAGAAGAACAATCATTTTTCTGGAACAATAACTAGTCATGGGAATCCAAAGATGTGAACCAATGTCAATCTGCAGAAAACTGCAAAAATATTAGAAAACTGCAGTTAAAGCACAAGTATAAAGCTGAACCAAAGCCATGCCATCTCAAGTATAAACTATAAGTACAAATATGCATAGACAGAATAGTAAAATTCATCATATTTCCTTAAATTCCAAAGTAGTTTAGATATTGGTTTCCTGAATGTCTATATGTATCATCTCATTTTAGTTGCTCATTTTCAAGTTTCCTTTACAAGAATTGCCCAAACTAGCATCAGAACTTTAGATCTAAGCTTTCTATGTCTTAAGTATATAGTTCAAAACTAAAGCTATAATGAAACAATACTCAAGTACAAGACTGAGTTAGATGTATGGACTTACAGGTTGCATCAGCAAAGAAGCTGCAGAATGATGGTGGTGGAGGTCTCAACAAGCCTGCAAATAACCAGACAAATTCACCCCAACATCTTGTTACACTTTCTTTTTTTAATGGCTAGCTAGATCTGCTGTAGAACATCAACACGTTTATACCTTAAACATCAAATCCTTACTACAAGAAGCTTGAAGATACTGGTTTATTGGTTCTTTTTGCTAATGATTCTTATCAGCTACTATACTAACTTTGGTATTCTACAACTATCAGCTTATTATATGTAACAAGATTCAATACAGTTTTACTATCAAATACTACGACTTTTCTTATCCATCTAGACTAATCTAACAAACCTTGACTTTTTTCATAAACAACCACCTTCACCTAAATTTGAGATATTACAAATTAACTATTGTGACTAGTTAAGATACTAATATGAGGGGGATTCATATATTCACTATGATAAATACGATCTTTCTGGTGGAGATCTACAATTCGCAAATCTTATGCTAAATTAACACCCTAATACAGTCTATTGTGAAAGTAGAATTAATATTTAGTAGTATTCGATAACAACAGTAGAGAGAGAGAGTGAAGTGTAAAGTGAAGTGAAGAAAAAAAGTAGAATGGAGAATAGAAACACAATAACCAAGTGAGATTAACATTATATGAAAATACTTACGATTAATTCTTCCGTGAGCTATGCTTGTTCTTCTTCTTACCATAACCTATGATATACGTAAAAATAACATGTCATTAAAATGAGGGTAATATTTAAAAAAGTACAAAATAATATAATCAAGTGTTAGTAACCTGTGTAACCTTCATGAGAAACAGCTTGGGTCGGAAAAAACATATCGGATGAGCCACATGCGCCTTGGAACATTGTTTGAAAGAGTTTCAGTTCATCTATAAATCCACCAACCGTGTTTTCCAGCTCTTCAACTTTCTTAGTTTGTGCTTTTAGTTTCTCATCCTGAAGAGCCATTTTTTCATTCTGAGATTCTATTGTTTTAGTCCAAGTTTCCACTGTCTTATTCAAAGACGCTATTGTTCGATTCTGAGATTCTATTACTGAGTTTTGCGATTTAGTTTGAACTAAAAGCTTGTGAACATAGTTTGAATTCATGTAATTTTCCCCTTTCATTTTCCTTAATTCATTATTGAAACTTGTAACGTCAAATTTTGTTACCCCTGCCCCATAGCCAAGAACTTCCCCTCCCGGACCCACGA
Organism: Tanacetum coccineum; assembly: GCA_026074375.1. Taxonomy (NCBI): domain Eukaryota; kingdom Viridiplantae; phylum Streptophyta; class Magnoliopsida; order Asterales; family Asteraceae; genus Tanacetum; species Tanacetum coccineum. Next base: position 71,795 of record BQNB010000876.1, on the reverse strand, counting down.
GATCTATCCATACTTCCCTATCAATAGCAGCTCGCTTTTCATTATCAATCTCTTCTTCAGGACAACCTAACTCCGAAATCTTTCTTGAAATCTCTTTATTTGCTTTAACCTGAAAGATTACGTAAAAGATTAAGAAAGAGCTTGATACACGTACTTTTAGTATAAATTAAAATTTAATCAGTGAAATAAATACATACCACAAGATTTCTTGATGCATCTTCAACATAAGATCCAGTTGCTCCTGTGTGTTGAATTTCAAAAATCTCGACAAAACCTGGTGACCTTTTGTGCTTTGATTTTTGTATAGTATTAAGGAAGTAGAAGTCATAATGAGCGTTAAAAAATTGAACTCATAAATAGCAACTTGTAGTATTTATTAGCAACTATTAGCAGGCATTTTGTTCGATATTCAGTTTGCGTACTTTATACTTTATACTCAATAAGCTGTCAAAAATATAAAACTCACAAATTCATGTCTAACTCGTGCAAAACTAACGGCACCAGTTCTGTGAGTATGGAGTTTTTCACCTCTTGCCTTCTTGCCTATTTCTGATAATTTCTGCATTAGCAATTGAATGTACCAAATGTTAGTAAGTGACTTAGTTGAAATATAAAAAACTGAATATAAAATAAAAGGCGGTACTCTTGATTTTGATGATCTAAGTTGAGCCTTATATGACTCCCACTGATGATCGTGAACTTTAGAGGGTGCATCAACCAAGTCAAGTGCATGCAAAATCTGATCTTCTGTATACTCCAACTCGTGTACCTCATCAACACCAATGTTATTAGCCTCATCAAGTCTACTTTTAACTAACTCATACAGCTTATATTTTGTCCTATACTTCATAGCCCTGTACTTCTGATTAAAGATATTGAAAAGAACCCAATCGATCGTTTTTCCTTGAGGTAGACAAAATTTACGCTGCCAAAATGAGGAAAAATTGTTATCCATTATCAATCTCAAAAGAGTATTAAAAAGAGAGAATAGCATTAAGCAATATTGTCTTAAAACTGAATTACCCGGAGTTCCCCCATAATTCTAGCACCACAGCGAGTCTTCACATCACGCCAATCTTTTGCATCAATTGGACAGAGGTTTGGTTGTTTTAAAAGTACAGTCATGAACCTCGTGCATAACCCCGCTGCATCTTTGATTAGTTGATATCTATCATCAACATGTACCAAAATCTTTTCACCCTCGTTTAGCTTATAAACGTCTTTTGTCGTCATTTTTGCAGTCCTAAGAATATTCCCCTGTTGGTCTGTATAATTAATAACAACTATTAGCACGGAACACTAAATAAAAGACTTATGTTAGTGGTAATCTTTGAAAATTACCTATAATCTCAACATCAGACACTTTCTGCTCATTTTCTTCATCTTCGAGTTCTAGCATCGATGATTATTGAGAAGATGATGGCAAATCGTGCACAACATGCTGAGATACTGATGGCTCGGACCGAGAGGATTGGCTTTAAGGGAAACATTCTTTTGGATAATCGATGGTTGTTAAGAAAATGATGGCAAGTCGTGCACAACATGCTAAGATAATGATAGCTCGGACCGAGAGGATTGGCCATTAAGGGAAGCATTCTTTTGAATAGTTTTGTTTGTAAGTTGTTTCAAGCTACTTTTAGATATGAACATCTTGTATATACCTGTTAATAGGAAGTTCAAATAAGAAAAGTACAGAGCCTATCAGCATTTAAGTACGGAACATATCAGCATACTACAAATTAAGATGGAACGCCAATCTATGAGACGGAACAACTCAAAGATCTTATATGCATAAACAATATACACTAAAAGATAGTAAGGTTTCCTGAGTTTGACAGCTAGATGTCCATGTTTCTACTTTAGTTAAGCCTTATCCATTTGTTCCCTTTATCTCAATCCCCCTAGGGGCTAACGCAATATGGATTTGCTTTTTCGACAAAAATCTAAAGGTGTCCCATTTAAACCTCAATAGAAAGGGGGAACTAGAATCTGTAACTTATCTTACATGACTGAATTCTAGCGTTTCTTAAATTGTTTGCAATGAGAAGGGCACTTAACAACATGCAAACAATAAGCCATGGTAATAAAAGATGTTATTACAAAGCAATGTTACTTATATCCGTGGCTAATGCAGCCAGTTCATGACTTAGAAAACTAGGTGGGTCTGATAATCCACAAATTCAGGCCCTAGCAGTGATTTTCTAATGTTTGCCACCGTTGATATGCCACAACAACCATAGCCACATCGATGAGGAACCAACCGTTCACCTTCGAGTAACTTACTTATACCAATATATGCTTTTGAGGATAGAATCAAAGTGTCTTGTGTTTCTAAGCTATCATGGGAGTTATAAATGTTAAATGCATTAACACGAGCCTCAGGACGAAAAATGGTAGACGGATGACTGTTAAGCTGATAAATTTCTACATAATGGTCACTGGTGACATCTAATGAATTGACATCGCCACAGGATAGAGTTTCTTGGGATGATGCTTTTGATCTGTCTATGCTAGCAGTAGGTGCCTCCTGATCATCCATGGTATTATTAGCAGAGGGGATGGTGAATCGGCGCCTAAGGGTTGAATTCTAGTGGTTCTTAATAGCATTATCAGTTCTACTGGTAACAACCTAGAATTGGCTTCCCATTTATTACCATGGATAGCATGAGCTGAGAGTATAATACGCACTTCTTAGTACTGTCAAACGCATAATTCTCAGATACGTGAACTATTTTAAAAGACACAAGTAGAGAGTAAACTACGTAAATTTAAAATAAGATATTTTCTGAAGTTAGCAGGATACAGATGACCGGCTATCAAAAAACAACAGACAAATCAACAACAAATATCACATAATAGAATATAAATAGCTAGAACCCCTTTGCTAACTTACTTCAGACAACCTAATCATGGCGTTGCAACAGTCTAAGTCAATGTGAATGCAGTTTTGATAAGTGAAGATTAATTTGATCATTGTCATTGTGCACTAAAAATGTGAGTAAATAGGAAAGCATAATGCTACACTTTGATAATAAATATCACAGAATAGAATATAAATACGCTTTACAAGCATTGTCATTGTGCACTAAAAATGTAAGTAAATGGGAAAGCATAATGCTACACTTTGATAATCTCCTGGACTATGCCCGTGTGATAATTATTTACCTTCAGTGTTGCTACTTTCATGGTAAGTTATTAAACTGGTATATAATTTGTAGTACTGCAAGCATTTCATTTACCCACCGATAAACAATACTTAAAGATCTATAAAGTTTCTTACATAGCTAAAGAAAAGGTACTTGCCTTGACGATCTTAATTGATTGAGATCCACGAATCCAGCAAGCACTTTGTTCTGTTCCTTAACTTCGTATAAAACTCTGCAAATTTCAATTCATTGCCAGTTTGTTAGAAAAAAAGTAAAGGCAGCAACATTAACCAAATTACCAAAAATGGGTCATCTTGGGTTAAATTTGAAAAAGATGAGCTACAAAAGAAATAGGCCAAAGTACACAAAAGTCACCCATAATATTCCAATGCAGATATTCAGCCAACCTCATTAAAGAAGTAGAAGTAATTGGCCATTAAACCATTCAATAGCCGAAACAAGATACATACTTTAGTCATTGTTATTTAGTCCTTTAACACAATAGTAGAATGACTTGAAAGCCATCAAAAGTGGATCAATTAATATAAAAACATAGAATTGAAATAAACAATACAAAAACAATGTGAATTTTGAAAAGATAATTGGAAAGAAGTAATTGGTCTCCTCGATTCTCTATTTTCAACTATCTGTTCATTACACCAATCGTGTCTCATTAAAATCATCAGGAATTGGAAGATTATAAGGCATGCACTCGGTATATAACTCCTCCTCATCATCATTGTCCTCATCTATGTTTACATTTCTCCCCAATATCATTTGGAAGCTCTATGGCTGTGTCATTATTATATCAATACAACACATCCAAACATCTTTTGGACTTTATGTAGATACTATGTCGAGACTGAGAGGGGTGGGGTGGGGTGGGAGGGGGGGGGAATTATGATAAGGATTCATCTTTTCGGGAGGATTCTCCCGTGTGTAAACAAACGGCTTGGAAAATGTTACAAGTGGAATACCATACTTATATTTCTTTATCCACTCTCGATGGTGCATATTAACCTAATCATTACGGAAATTACAACTTTGTGTTTACACGATATACTCTAGCTCAATATACATCAGTAAGTTGGCCATTAATAGTTTCGATCTTCCCTTCCTCCTATAATTCTTGTGTTTTGGGTTTTCTTAAATCTTTCACGTCTCTTTGTGAGTGAATCTGAAAACCATTAGTGATAAACCCTTTAATTTTTATAGCGGTAAGTGTTTGGGCCCACAGCTAGGGATAACACTTCTTGATCGAAATTTTGTGTCTCTAACAAAGGAACCTAGCATTAAATATATTATATACAAATGTTAGTTTGTGTACCTTTTATGTACCTAAAAGCTTAATGATTTATATTACTACAAGTTTTCTAACATGTTGTTTAAGCCACCATGAAATTTTTCAACATATCTAACTTTCTTATTGTCTTCATGCCTCAATTTGTTCATTCTTAGGATTGGAGTTCATTGTAAAAGTGACTACAAAAATAAATAGCATCTTATATTCTGTAACCTATTATCTAATACCAAATATAATAATAGATACTTACACACGTAAAGGTTGAATCTTAGGATGATTAAGTAACATGTATAGCGATGTGCTTGGAAATTATAATTCCATCTAGCTTCGAGAGACAATCTCAACTTTTTCATAATTTGCGACCACCAGAGTTTTAAGCATTGTACATATCTTTAGCTAGGGATAAATGCCCTCATTCCTACAAGTTGATTCTATGGTTGAAAAGTCTCTACACCTCGCAAAATATAACTTGCAATCAATAAGTAAGACACTCTTCTTTAAATATAACGCTTCTGCAATTGACGCTTATGGTTGAGCTTTGTTGCGAACATTTGACTTTAATCGTATCAAAACCTTTCAAATATAATAATGAATGGATAAATAAAGCTATTAGGGTAAAATAAGAGTAATGTATATATGCTAACTAAAAGGAAAAAATAGAGACCTTACCGTTCAATTGGATATATCCATCTATATTGAACTGGTCCACCTAGTTTTGCCTCTGATATTAAATGAACACTTGAAAAAGATAGGAGGAAATAGTTGTTCCGATTCGCATAACGCGTTTGTAACAAACTTGACTGCTCTAGTGTTGTTATTCATTAAAACATCGTAGAACCTTTAGCAACAACCCTTTAAAAAAGGAGCAAAGATCAGACACTGCTTTAACTACTCGAGATTGTGATCGGGAAACCTCATTGAAGCTCTAAATCAATCGGCCATAATATCTTGCATTTAAATGTGCCATCGCGACTCTTAAGGTATTAAGATATTACGCATCTTCTCAGCATTACACCCTTGAAATATTTGTAGCATACCATCGGGAAATCTTAAGATTTTTCAAGACTTGTAGAAGCTTGGTTTTTCTACATTGGACAATAGAGTAAAATGCGGGGCAAGTGCCTATGGCATGTTTGTTAGAGTAAATTATCTAACGTGAAGGTCTGCCCTTTATTCCAATTTTCCTTGTAGATCTTGCGACTATTTTCATTGTCTTTACTTTTTCCATCCCAATTCATTAAAGTCCCAAGTAGATTATCAAATATATTTTTCTCAATGTGCATCACATCTAAGTTATGCCTTAGTAAATTGTACTCCCAATATGGCAAATCAAAAAATATGCTCCTTTTCTTCCATAACTGTTGGTCACCATCAATATTTTCTTCTATAAAATCATCTTTATCACCAAATGCACTACACTTGTCATCTAAACACTCTATAGCATCTCTTGTCCTTTTCTTAGAAGATTTATCATACTTACCATACTTGAATGTTGTACCTCTTAACTGCTTGAGAATATCAGATCCTGTCAACACACTTGGGGGACCCTCTGTCTCGATTGTACCATCAAAACGGTCCATTTGAGATCGATAATTGTGATTTGGCTCAAGCCATCTACGATGTCCCATATAACAAAACTTTCTCCCATGCTTTAACCAAGTTGAATGAGTAGAACTTGTGCAAACCGGACATGCCACGCGACCCTTTGTGCTCCATCCGGATAAGTTGGCGTAAGCGGGAAAATCATTCACGGTCCACAAAAGAGAAGCTCGTAACTTGAATTTCTCTTTTGAAAAAGCATCGTAAGCATCTACACCCTTCCATAACAATTTCAATTCTTTAATTAAAGGAATCAAATAGATGTCTATATCATCTCCCGGTGCTTTCCCTCCCGGAATAATCGATGAAAGAATCAAAGATTGTTGTTTCATGCATATCCACGGAGGTAAATTATAAGGAATCAACACGACCGGCCACGTGCTATGCAATGTACTCATCGTACGAAATGGATTAAATCCATCGCTAGCAAGGCCAAGCCTTACACTACGAGGGTCGGAGGCAAACTTTGGATACCGAGCATCGAATGCCTTCCAAGCAAGACCATCTGCCGGGTGCCTTAACTTTCCATCTTTTGTTAATCCCATGTTATGCCACCTCATATCCTTTGCTGTTTTCTCGGACATGTATAACCTTTTCAATCTTGGAATTAGGGGAAAGTAGCGCAAAACTTTTGCAGGCTTATTTGACTTATGTGATTTCGAACTCTCGCCATTTTCATCACGTACATCACTTTTATATCGAGAAGCATTGCAAATATGACATGATTGTTGAGATTTCCGCTTACCCAAGTAAAGCATACAATCGTTAGGACATGCATCGATTTTTTTATAGCCAAGCCCTAAATCATGAGTCAACTTTTTTGCTTCATTATTAGATGAAGGTAACGATGATAAATGAGGAGATGCGTCTTTTATAAGCTCCAAAATCATGCTAAAAATCTTGTTTGATATACCACCCATACATTTGATATGATATAAGCGCAATGTGAATGACAAGTTAGAATACTTGGACCCCGGATAAAGTTCTTTTTCACATTCTTCTAACAACTTTTTATATCGAATGTCTTTGTCACCAATATCTTTTTCACTATCTTCATCACTTTCTTCCTCAATATCTTCTTCACTTTCTTCCTCAATATCTTCTTCAATATAACCTTCAATATCCCCATCAATATCCCCTTCGAGCCTTGATTCACTAGATTCTTCGCTTTTTGAATCTAAAGAGTTTACACCCAAGGAATCCCGAACTAAGCCTCTAATGTTATCTATAACCGGAGAAGTATCCAAAACACTAGCGGGTTGAGATATTGGTGGTGTTGTATCAAGCTCCCCATGAAATGTCCAATGTGTGTAACCCGATAAAAAACCATGTTGTAATATATGGTGATGAACAACATCAACAAGAAACCACTCGGCGTGACCACATTTATTACAAGGACATGAAATTTCCCCTCTAATAGCTCCAACACGAGCAAAATCGATAAAAGACTTGACTCCATCTTTAAAAGTTTTAGTTGTTATATTAGCTTTCATCCAACTTTTGTCCATCATTTCTATATATACCTAGACAACCATATAATTTAATAATATATAAACCGAAGGATGATTTAATACAAACAATAGATCTACTTAAACAAGTAAAACATTACAACTACCGTTACTTTTACTCAAAATTTATAAAAAATGCTAGTTATCTAATCATCGCAACTTCAATCAAAAATTCGCCTAAACAGATCGCCTAAACTGATAGCAAATATTATCTAATTCGATATACGCATCTAATACACATCATAATCAATACTAAAATCACAAACATAACAACCGATTCAAAATAAGCTGATAATTCACCTATACAAATCTACAATGTCAGGCATATGACTTAAAATCACAAATACAACAGCCGATTCAAAATAGGCATCATAATCAATACTATTCAGCTCAAATCACATAATCAACATCAACAGCCAATTTAAAATAAGCATCTGAAAGTCAAAATAAGCATCGCAACAACAACAAACTCAAAATAAGCATCTGAAAATAACCTATTTGCACCTTAAGTTTGAGTCGAATTAATGATTATCTTGGAATAAAAGCTCGAATTGATGTGTCGAATTAGTCAAACGGAGTGTTGATGTGTCACCGCCGGTGGTGGAGAATATTCCGGTGAAATGAACGTCATGGTGTGGAGATGATTTTTAAAACAAATATGTATTTGGTACTCCATAAATATATTCATTGAGTGTGATAGAGTGACTTGATTACAAATTACTCTAAGTTCATGAAACTGCTGACGTTAGCTTGTATGTTTGCACTTTATTCAAGGACAGTAAGCGGTGTACCCATCGTAGGTAATTCACTCACAAGAACACATTGCCGGGGCATTAATGAAAATACTATGTCACCCATATAGGTGTCCCTTCAAGAACAACAACGGCATTTCAAAATATTACTTTTTCATTCCAATTTATCTTCATTCCAAACATTTAAACCGAATATTATATAACGATCGTTTGCCCCTCATAATTTGCTTGATAGCTAACACGAACGGGGTATAGACAAACGCACATGATCTAATTACAACACATTCGCTCTACCTCAATTGATTTACATTCAGCAACCTAAGACCACCATCATCATTTCGAGTAAAAGTATCAGAAGATGATCCCTAAGTAAAACCCCTGATGTATCTCACAGTTGAGATAAGCATATGAGAGTAATAACAAGTAGTGTGAGTAGCGAGTTGTTCACCGCCCAAATATTAACCACTTTTTGTATCTCATCGGAGATATCTACATTAAAATTTGTAACCATTTGTAATCAACCATGTAAAAGCATTGGTAAACACAGCCATGTTCTCACCCCTAAAAATATATGTAAAACCTAGTAAACAAAACACGGGGGCTATAAATTCACATTGATGTTGACGACGCATTGCAGATGACATATTTGGCACAACACCAACAGAAAACTGGAACGGCTCCTCGATCAAGACGAGTTGCAATACTTAACTTAATATGCACGCACTCGCACACACTACTAGCCTAGGATAATGTATTTGTGTTTCCCGATGAATGGTTTAGTCAACGCGACCATGATGACCGCAAAGATTTAGATTGTTAAGTTGTAATTGGTGGAGGTTGGGTTAAATCAAAATAGATCTCGAAAATAATGCAAAGTGTGTACATGTCTATTATATGCCGTGGTATATATCACTTATGAAATTCTCCATATAAGCCTTCCGCTCGCATCCACCCCCTCATTACACTCGGAGAATTATATGACATAAGACTAACCTATAGCCCTTCTACGTATTAATATGAAATGTAGATACTTTGCAAGTATTATATAAGTAGTTGCGCAGTAAATATTTAAACCAAACAGGTGTGACATGTTTTCGGATATCCCACTTATTAAATAAAAGTTCTTGATATTAAAAGTAAACCCAGTTTTAAGTCTTTACTTTGTCCATTAATCAGGAATGTAAAATAATATTTTATATTTCTGTATTCGTTTCCTCGAGGATCTTAGTTAAACTTGTGTTTATTAATTTATAAAGTGTAGTTCTCAGTTCGTTATCTGGTGATTGTATAAGTACAAATTAAACGATCTTAAAGACTATATCAACTTCGTCTTTTTATCGGTTTCTTCTAATCATAATAAAATCTTATAATGATATTTATAGTAAGTATATAGCTTTTTATTAATTTCGGGCAAATATGAAAATTTCGTTATACCACGTTTCCCATTTTTACAAAAACTCAACGTTTTCCCTTAATCAATATGTTGCAATTATTCGCGTTTCAATATTTCAAACACCCGCGTGTTTTAGATATAATATATATATATATATATATATATATATATATATATATTTAATATAATACTATAATATATATATTATCTATTTTATTATACTGTATATATTTACTTTATTATATATAGAATCATGTTATTATATCTAAACTAACACAAAATAATTAATATATATTTATCTTAACCATTTTAAACGACACCCACTATTTCCCCGGTTTTATATTATAATATTCTCGTATATTTTATTTGCCAATTTTATATTAAACCATTCACACTCCTATGTTTTCCTGCTCACTCCTCAAAACTCGTCTTACACGGTTTAACTGCTAACCCAAACACCCTCTTACGGTTTTCTGCACATCCAAACGCACCCTACGGTCAATCTGCCAAACCAAACGCACCTTTGTGCGGTTACACAGCCAACCAAACACCCCTTTGTTGTCTTCTCTTAACCCAAACGCCCCTTTTGGCAGTTTCTATTAAACCAAACGCACTCCTTTTATATTTCTATAAAACCAAACGTACCCCTTTACTATTTCTGTAAAACCAAACGCACTCCTATTGGTTTCTCTGCTAACTAAACGCACCCTTACCGCGTCATAACCCAGAAACAAACACCCCTTTATGTTTTCTATTAAGCCAAACGCACCTGTTGGTGCTTGTTATCGAAACCAAACGCACCCTATGCGGTGACTGCCACCCAAAACGCACCCTAATCTGCGAATAACCACACGCACCCTATGGTGCGGCTGAACCAACCAAACAAACACCCTTTTCGGGTTTAGCCACGGAAGCAAACACACCCTTGTGGTGGTGGCCGCTGCTAAACCACCGAAACAAACACCCTTTTGGGTGGTTGCCACCCAAACCCACCCTATGGTGGTGGCTGACCCGAAACCCAACGCACCCTTCGGTGCTTATTTTACAAACCCAACGCACCCTTGAGGGTGGTTAACTGCCAAACGCACCCTGGGTCGTTATAACAAACCGAACGCACCCTTCTTGGTGCTGTGATGATGGTGGTGGTGGTCGCGGCTACAAGCCGCGGCTGTGACAATCGGAGGTGGTTGTTGTGGAGGTGGTGGCAGCGCGTGGAGGCGCGTGGTGGTGGGGATCGGGTAGATCGGGTGATGGGGAGGCTTTTGGGACTTGGTCGGAAAACTCGCCGGAAAAGTTTTCCGGCGGCGGTGGTGGCCGGAATCCGGCCGGTGGTGGTTGCCGGAAAAGAGAGAGAGAATGGAGTGTATGTGTGTGTTTATATTTTTGTAAATGATTTAAATGTATATAAATTATATATATATATAAATAAATGTGACAAGTCACAAATAGATGGGGGTGAATTTTGTAAATATTTTCACAGGGACCCGAAGTGTAATTTTTGTAATATAACGGTTCGGGTCTCGTTTGGACTAGTTAACGGATGATTCAAAAGACGAAACTTGCGCCATTGCGTTTCAAATTATTTTTCCGATAAAAATGAGTATTTACTTGATAGTATTTCATAAATATTTTTATAACACTTATAAAAATATTTGTTATTTATTTGGTAACCCGGTTATGTCTTGTTCGAAAAAAAAAATTTAACCCGAATATTCGCGTTATCAACAAACGCTTTTGAATAAAATCCTTAATATTTTATTAAATATTTTTATTTAATAAAATGCGATAATTAAATATAATTTAATTATTTTTCGTGTCGGCACGCGCTGTGTGCAGTTTTCAAAACCTTGCGATGACATTTTAGTCATCTTCTGCTTGTTTTTGGGTCTCGAGCAAAACTAAAAAGTTGTCCGGAATGTCGTTTTACATCAAATTGCTTTAGAGTCCGAGTTGTGAAAACGTGATTTAGTGGGTCGTTTTTGATAAGTCAGCTTAGGAATAACATATATCTTTTTCGTTTTCAAGTCAAATAAGTTAAAAATAACTTGCACATGAGAGATGTAATAATAAATATGATTTATTATTTAAAATATGTTCCGAAAATTTTACCGGTTACGCGGTAATCGCTTTTATGTGACAATAAATGACCAAAAGTCAAAAAGTCAAGTCAGACCCAAAAAGTCAAAGGGTAAAATAGTCATTTAAAATTTCGAAAATTGCCGGATGTTACAGTACCTACCCCTTAAAGAAATCTCGTCCCGAGATTAAATTTGTGTTAACCGTTTCTGTGACCAAGAAAAGATTTAAGATTTAATAATCCAGCTCTAAACAAGACGCTGATAACTTTATTCAGCAAAATTCGGTGTTTCGACTCAATATACCAAAATTTTTGGCTAGGTTTGACCAGGATATTTAATCCATCAAAATAGGTATCTCAAAAATATCATTACAGATCTTATGACTGATATAACCGCGTCATGAAGAAAGTCTCTTAATAGTGAAAACATCGAAGGAGAAAGTGTAGTCGCGTGAGTATGTTTGTATACAGTTTTAAATGTTCCAGGACGGAGTCTCGTTTCTGATATCTGTAATGTTCGGTGATTAATAACGGACGAGGCTTATGGATGTAAGTACCCAACTTACTTGTCAGTACTAGGATGTATCGCAACCTAAGTCTTCGTACTAGTGGTCCGAAATGAATAGTCCGACTATCTCTTTCGTCGATAGGTGTTTATCTAGTTTAAGGGGGTTGCATTACCTATTGGATAAAGTTGTACAAGCTGGGACCGCTCCAGGACCCAACAACAGCAACCATAACGATAATAACTATAACAAATAGTGATGGGATGCAGAGAGTGAGGACATTTCGAGAAACAATATCCCCAGAATAAAGTTCAACAAATGGGAGGAGCTCGCGGGAGAGTTTATGCGATAGACGACGGAATATGGTACTCAGTCGTTAGTTCGAGGATGAATCAACTCCATTAGCTTAAGTGTGCACAAGTCGGTTAGCTCCACAAACAGTTCATGGTCGTAAAGATTTGTAACGGCAAAAGTAATAACTTAAGAATGAGATAGGGTAGTTCAAGTGAGGCCTTAAGATTCTGTTGAGTGGTAAGACATTATTGTGTTTCTAGATCTTTTTAACGGATTCCGGTGATTATCGGGTTCGAGTTCATACTCGTTTCATATCGGATACCATTAAGCCCACTCATTTATAATTCATTATTTGCATAAAGAAGTATCCCAATTTATGTAAATAATGAATTGATAAACTTATGGTTCGGTGATTTACAATTTGTTTATTTAAATGAAGAGGCGTCCAAATCCTTTCAAATAAAGAGATTATAAATCATCCTACTTAATAATTTCCGATGCAATACGCGTACTCACATAACCTTTAAGGTGGCGGTTAACATGACGATGAATGTTCTTAAATGAGTATAGGACGAGTGATTATAACTCCTCTTCGGAGACGGAAAGTAAAACAATCAGGGGAAATCGTCATCGTGTTCAAAATAGTTGATGAGTACTCGGTTAGAGTAAATAAGATAAAGGTCTCTATGAACGAGTCAACATAGCAATTATCATATCAATCCTCCTATTACAAGTCCCGCCCATACAAGACTTGTAATACTTAGATTCATACATAATTCCATGTAAACAAAATTATGACGGTTTTTTGATAAACGATATTGTATAAGATTATGAAAAGTTTTAAAGGCTATTGTATAACTTACAATGTATGAGAACGAAGTGAGACTATTTTGCAACTCACAATGCCAAAAAGTAAAATGAGACCATTGTTTAACTTACAATATCTTTAGAAATGTTCTAGTATTTATATAAATAATTCTTATATAAATAAATGTACGATATACGCAAAGGGATGTAAAGGCTATATATTAGATATATCGAAAGTCATTAAGCATTTAATGATAAAAGTATATAAGTAAGTAGCAGAGTAGTGTGTATGCATTTTAAAATTGTATGATGTGATGCAATGTCTTGTGAAAACATGGTTATAGTCTAGGGTAAAATATGCACCTAGTTCTTTTATAACCAGTGCTCTGATTAACCAATGTAGATATATTATATATATAGATATAGAGAGGAGAGATAGCAGTGGATAATAAGTTCCCGGGGGCTGTTACTTCATAATACACAAGCGCAAGATACAAGAGAACGACTTAAATGTGTATTTGAAAAAGTTATCTCGTTATTTTCTTGAAATTGATATAACATTTGTCCATAATTGACATCATAATGGAAAGCTTCGAACAGTATTTACAAGAGATTTGATCATTTGTATGTAAGTAGAAATTCATGAATGAAATCTTGTCAATTTAGACACCAATGCACATCAAGTAAGCCAAGCATCTAATTCACCTGAGAAAAACATGCTAAAAAATGTCAACATAAAGTCGGTGAGTTCATAGATTTTTATAAGTATGAATGTAAATTCAAATGAATGTATTGTCAATTGTATCATTATTAGTCAAACATTGTAAATGTTTTAGTGACTACTGTCTCACTACAGTATCATAAAATGTTTAAGCAAAAATATTGAATCAAAGATTTGTAAAGTATGACTGACTATCTCAACCTGTAAATAGTCACAAAATGTATGTACTTGTGTTCAAATCCAAGATTTGAAATGTATGCATGACCATTGTATCCAATACAATAGTCACCATATGTGATTATGATTATAGACCTAAGTTTATGAAACTGCGCTTTGACTTGTATGTATGCCAATCTTTTCAGGCACTGTAAATATATCCTAATGAATGCCAATCAATTTCAGACAATCAAAGTAAATGTTCATGTAAATGTAGTTCAATGTAACAACATGAAATAACGTTCGTTTCCAGTGATAGCTAGTCACCCGAACGGGGATGTCAACCCCAATAGATCTATCTTATAACATTCGCGCTTACCCTCCGAGTAATTAACAGTTCATGCAACTTAAGCTAATCCATAATATAGAATGAAAACAAACTGTTGGGGTAATTATCCATAAGTGAAAACTAGGGATGTATCTCATCACGAGATATGTAAATGAGTATGTAAACAAGTAACGAAATCAAGTATGTAAACAAGTCTATAAAAGAGTATGTAAAAGAGATTGTAAATGAATATGTAAACAAGTTGTAACGAGCATGTATTCTCCACCGAGATTTGTAAAGTAATGTAAAACGAGTGAAAGAGGGGCTATAAACTCACCTTGTTAGTTGATGAAATAGTGCGCGCAAATAGTCGAGCAATTAATCTACAAGAATTAAGATACAGTTATTGTTTGACGAGATAACTAATTACTATACTTATTTATGTATTACAAGAATTAGCCCCTTATTTGTTACATGTTTTTTTGTAGTTATATTTCGTAGTTATCAACTTCAACAAGATTAGGATGTAAGTTTGCCAACTAGTTAAACTTTAAGGTCAATAATAACTTTTATAAAATCTTGAGGGTTGTTTTCAAAAATAATTTAGATGACCACATGATTTGTATACACATTCACGTGAATGTGTATAGATGTGTAGCATGCCCTTAATATTTTACTCATTGAATTGTTCCTTTTTTTTCTTTGTCTAGCACCATAACCAAATGCCGAAGTATTGAACCATGATTAGATTCACGAGAATATTATTAATAACAGTGGCTCCCATGAAAATACAGATAAACATTTTCATACTAGATGTTGTCATGAGATGGAAATGAAAGCTTTTGCACCATCCAGAAAAAATCGTTTTACGGACGCAATCGAAAAAACACGTCGAAGGGAAATGAGCTATGAACCAACTTGCCGAAACCACACTCGCAGAAAGAAGAGAAAAAGTGTATATCGATTCAAGGACGTAAAACCGTCCTACAATAGCCCAGCCCAAACGAGGAGTTGAAAAAATCAACGGTAAACCCACAACTATGCCACATGGTCACACACTCGCTTGAAATCATAGCGTGACGACCTCGAACAACACAACGATGGTTTTGTTCTTATGTTATCTCGACCTGAACAGCCCCACAACTGCATTTCTTCTTATTTTTTTGCCACCGTTTTCAGTGAAAATCTCAGCTAGAATGACAACTCGTTAGTAAGAATAAACAAGCTCGTATGAAATGCCTCACACGAATAGTGATATAGCTTGAAAAATTGAAAAACGAATGGAAATCATAACCAGTAGAATGTTGTGAGTCTGGTAGGGAAATTGTGAAAAAATAGGGTTTGTATAGAGAGGGTTTAGCTACTTTTTATTTTGGTAGAGTTTGTGTATGTGTGTGTTTATCTAAAGTGAAAATGAGAAAAATGAATGGGTGTTTTCCTAAATATGTTGGTTTTTTGCCTTATATTAGCTGAATGAAATTGAGGAAAAATGGCGTGTATGTGTGTGGGTGGTTTTAACGTGTGTCAATACTTGTTGTATCCATCATTCTTTGATAATGTATTTTGATGGCAAGTCTTTTCCAAAAAGTGTTGTTTAATGCTCACATGAGTATGTCACCCAAACAAAGTAAGTTTAACATGTGACATAAAATTTTGGAGCGTGTATAAAGGGCATGGGCCAGATAAGAATTGACTTTGAATAAGCTAGGTAATGGTGCAAATGATGTTGTTGGTGATGATGACGATGGTGAGGTGGTGTGGTGACGATGGGGATGATGATGGTGTGGAAATGGTGGTGGTGTGTGGCATGATGGGTTGGCCGGAGGTCGCCGGAAATTTAGAGAGAAGAGGGGCTCGGTTTTGATAACTAATGGCAAGAAACCCTAATACTTTTCTTTATATATTCAAAAGTTATAAAAGAAAGTGACAAGTCTAGGATAGTTGAGGGTTATTTGTTGTAAATATTTCCACAGGGACCCATAGTGTAATTTTTGTTAAATATCGGTTCGGGACCCGTTTAGGCTAGTAAACGGACGATTCAAAACACGAAAGTTGCGCCATTATTTTCCAAATAGTTTTTCCTACGAAAATGAGTATTTACACGACTAGTATTTTATAAATGTTTTTATAAAATATATTTAAAATCATTACTATTTATTTGGTACCATTGGGTGTCGCGGGCAAACTTTGTCCGTAAAAATAAAACTTTATTTTGAACATTCGCGTTTTTAAATAAACGCTTTTGAATAAAATATAAATAATTTATTAAATATTTTTATTTAATAAACAGTGATAATTAAATATAAATTTAATTATTTTTTTTGTGTCGGTACGCGTTGTGTTTAAAAATTTTGCAAAGGCACTGGAACGGAAAAGATGATGAAAAAAGGCTATATTCAACAAGTCCGCATTATGAAGGGATTACAGCGTAATTGGCATAATGGATTATGCTGTAATTTATTAATATGACAAGAATTAAATATGTGACAAAGTATTACTGTAACTGGACCCGTTAGGAGTTACGCCGAAATAATATTTGTAGAAATAATATTATGCTGACGAGGAGTTACGGCGTAACTGGCCCGCAGGACTTACGCCGTAACCAAATTTTATACTAAATGCTGGAATGTCGCGTTAGAAGAATTACGACGTAACTTGATGCAGCAGTTACGCCGTAATGATGACTCATCACAAGGACTAGTTATGTGCAAAAGACATGGAGTTTCATTAATTAAATATAATACATCATGAAGTCGAGGGGTCAAACTCGTACAAGGACCATTATTTATAATTAGTGATATATAGGAGTTATATTGAATCTTATATCATCTTTTTCTGTGTGGTGGAGGTGAGCCGAAGAAGAAAAGGGGGAAGAAAAAGAATGACGCAACAAGGTGTAGGGCAAACCCTTCGGGGTTTGTCATGGCAGTGTCGACTAGGGGATCGAGGGAGAGGCAATTAAATTAGCTCGATTTGTAATTATACATTAACTTTTTGTGGTTAATTTAATTCTATTATTTTGACTTATTGGATCTAGCAATATAATCGTTGAGGTTATTATTATTAGTTATGCTTTATTAATTGTTCCTCGCCATTTAATTTATTAATCATATTTTGATTATTATTATAATGATCTTGTTGTCTTTATCGCTTTATTCATATTGTAGTGCGCTTATTGATCCTTGTGATCCTGTCTAAGTATTGATATGAAGTTGAGTGCGCTAGGGTCTATATGATCCCAAAGACCCTGGCGCACGATTGACTGTATGATGACCAATACTTGTAGTTGTTCGATCTACACCTATTAGGTGAGCCCTTAGCATTAAATATATGGTTAAGAATGCGAGCTAATAGAAGACCACCTATTAGAGTTAAGCGTATCTCATAAGTTAATTATTGGGAACATTACCTCACTATGAAACTAAGGAATAGGTTTTAATTCTCCTTGCATGTCTTCCACAGTTAACATAGTTAGGTTGCAACTACAAATTTGACCTAATGAATTTAGACCCCCTCTAAGGTTGCGATTAGACATTGCACATAAGATCGTAATCATTAAATGTGTTCATCCTTTCTAGTTGTCTGCCACTATACCAATTCTCTTTTTGACAGTAAGGCTTACCACCCGCACATATACAATAATCTTAAAAAAACTCCAAACTTCTTTCTAGACTGCTTACTTAGGTAAAAAATAATTTTAATTAGACAATTAGAGACATAAACCGTTCTTTGGGTTGACACCCGTACTTTACGGAATCACTAAAAACTATACACGGGAGGGTACACTGATCTTTAATGTGTAGAATAGTCGAGGTAGTTAGGGTTTTATAAATGTAAAACCTGATGTAGTTTCTTTTAAAGGAAATAATGCATCACGTGGCTTCCATTCCCATTGTCGTTTCTATTTCCATTCCCATTTTCTATAACACCCCCATTTTTGACATATAGCAGCGAAAGCTAATCTGGGGTATTATTTCATAGTACAACAGTCATAATCATAGAAAACGACTCCAAAGAGACGTTTTTAAAAGAGAAGTTATCATTCATTATTTCATCAGAGTTTTTACAAACAGAGGTCCCAAAATCTACATAAAAAACATAAAGTTTAAATGATAACAGTTTAGCCATCTTTAAGTCCGTGCCACTCCGTGCCATAAGTTGCTCAAATACCTTAGATAAACATGCTAAAAAGGTCAACACAATGGTTGAGTGAAATTCATAGGTTTATAGTAAACAGTTTGAATACAAGTTCAATAGTGGGTTACGTTTGTATTCCACCCTTAAAGTGTAATAATTGCAATGAGTACAATTATTATAGAAAACAGTATTATTTCCCTAAGCTCATGCACCGAGACCTTGAGATAATAAATAATCACAATAAGTTACCCCAACGGGTGCCTTTGCCAAACACCCGCATAGTGTTTCAATGAGTGCGTTTTTTGGTTACCAGAAAGTATAGGTACACCAACGGGGAAGCTCAGTCCCAAATAGATCTTGTGGAAACTAGAAGGGGGGTTGAATAGTTTACATGTTTGTTTTTTGTTTTAAAAGTTTACTTTCAAAAAGGTATAGATCCGAGTTATATGTTTAATCAAATCACAATATGAACAAGCAATAACTATTTAAACTAAAGCACGATAACAACAATAATAATGTAAAGAGATAAGGAAAGAAACAACCAAACCAAGACACCAAGATTTTATAGTGGTTCGGCTACGAAGAACCTCTTCGCCCTACTCCACTCCCCGAGTATCCGACTCGAGATTTCACTATGTCAACAAGCTCCCTTTAGGCAGAGAAAACCGTTTACACGTTCGCTTATTGTTATTTTCGACACTAAGCTAAATGTCTGAGTCTATTTAGCTAGAACCAATCTACCACTTCACAAGATGCACCCACTCACAAGATCTACACTATCGAATTTACACAATATCTTAATCACACAACTACACAAGATAAATACAATATAGGTTTGGTACTTAGAAGAAAAGAGGAGAGATCACTAATTAACACTTCGCTTCTTGACGAATACGAGTGTTCTTCTCTTGCACTTGAATGAGAAGGAAGAGATGAGAAGAAGAGATTAGATCACTTGAAACAAGATCTAAGTATGTTAGTGATCAAGAGTTTTAGTGAGAGAAAGAAGGTTTAGAGAGAGAAAGAAAAGACTGAAAAATTTCGTGCAAAGAGGAATAATTTTCTGCTGGGAATGGAGCAGTATTTATAGGCAGGGAATCCCAACGGCTAGCTGGGGGCGGTCCCGGTGGTCCCTTATATATAAGGGGGCCACCGCCTAGACTTCGCTCCCTTTTTTTGTCTTTTTGTGGGGAAGGTTGTATCTGGTGTAGAAGCTTCCGTTTTGGGGGGGGGGGGGGGAATTTGAATTTCAAATTTGAATTTCAAATTTTAAGTTTTTAATAAAACTTTTTATTTTAATTAGAGAATATTTTGTAAATGTATTTTTGAGAAAATACTTTTGTAGAATTAAAAGTGAGGATTAAGAGAAAAATATTTTCTTGATCACTAATCATGCTTAATTATTTTGTTTGTCCATACCTTAAGTGATCACTAATCTTAGAAATGAAATTTTACATTTAATAATTTGTAAACGTTTATTTTTATTGTAAACGTTTTTACATTTTGTTATTATCAAAACGTTGAGAGGTCGAAAAATATAAATAACGTTTTTGAGCATTATTTGTATTAACAATCTTCCCCTTTTTTTATGATGACAAAGTATAAACTCATTTTAAATAAAATTAAAGATGTCAAATTATTAAATGAGTTATGTTCCATTTCTCCCCCTTTTTGTCGAGTTTATTGGAGGAAGAAAGAAATCGACGATATCAAGACTCCCCCTTGATGTGTGATCCCCCTTGTTCGGGGCACCAAGGGATCGATCTTACAAAAATTGTTTTGCTACAAAACAAAGTTAGAAGTACAAGTGCAAGACAAATATCTTTCAAGGTAACATATTGCTTTTAAAATAACAAAAGAAGAATTTCATTCCACCAACAAGAAACTCATATATTAGCACAACTAACTAATACATTGATGCAAAGTAAAACTAGAGCTAATACAAGATAAAGAGACATGATACTACATAAGTTTTAAATGATTCATGATTCATAGAGAATGACTTTTTAAACAAAATGTCTTTGGATTTTCTATTATTTAGCCATTTGAAAAGGGTCTATGGTGGAGGTGGAAAATTGGTTGTTAAGGCGGTGGTTAGAAGATACTCGAGATGAGCAAACATAATGTTCATTTCATCTCGAAGGTTTAAATGGAGGTTACGGTTGTGGAAGCAACAAATACAAGTTGATCCATAATAGTCATGATAGTTGTAGAAAAGAGGATGACCCGTGATAGGTGGTTGAGGTTGTGGTGAAGATGGTGGTGATGGAGTGTCATGAATGTGATCAAGAAGAGTAATTAGAGACAAAGAAAGTGTGATATCCAAAGAAGGATGACTTTGAAGTGGTATGAGGTTTAAAAGGTTAGCCTCCTCAACCAAACCCGAACAGAGAATAAGGGAGAAGGCTAATACCCACATTAATCTACGAATCGAGAGCGTTAAAAGGGGCATCCAAGAAGTTTCAAGCCAAAAGGGTTCTAAAGGTTTGAGGACGAGTTGGTTCATTTGAGGATGGATGTGAAATTTGATGTTTTGATTGAAAAGAAGAAGATGTATTATCTTGGATTGAGGAGGTTTGATTTGTGGATGGAGTTTTTGATGGTGCATTTAGAGGAGTTAGAGATAAGGAAGTGGTGGTAGGAGAAGGTGTAGTGGTGACTTCTTCATCACTAAAGATGTTGACAAATAGTTGTTTACGAGGGATTATGGTTAATTTGATTTTCTTGGAAGGGTTTGAAGAAGAAGCATTGGTGGAATTCATCGGTTAGAATAAGGTGATGAAGATGATTTATAGAAGAGTCGATTTAAGTGCGGAAGATATGGATTGAATAAGTAAGGCATGGGGTTTGAGGTTTGAGATTCCAAAAAGGTGTTTGTCAAAATGTAGAAATTATAGGTGTGCCTAGATGGGATAGTGGTCAACTATACATAAATTCAGAAGGTCACAGTAGATAATCGTGACCTTGCTGGTTGGGTCCCTTAATTATCTGGCGCTCCCAAATATATTAGGGGCCGCCCAGTATTTAAGGGGGCCTTTTTCTGGAGACAAAATTTTTTTCCAGTTTTTCTTGTAAAACTTTTCCTTATTTTTGTAGTCAATTCTATTTCATCATGAATCATCTAAAACATAACAATTAAGCATATATGACTAAGCTTCCTAAATTCAATCAAGAATGCATATATATATATATATATATATATAATTTTTATATATATATCGATAGATATATTTTTATTTATATATATATATATATATGGGCAAATTGAAAAGTTCATAAGGCATGCATAATTTTTAACATAACCAAAATGTATCAAGGAGCATGGAGCATGAGTTATAGGATGATAATATTGAAAAGATTTCCCATGGCAAGCTAGTTGGTCATATTAAGTATTAAGTTAATAATAGTAGTATAAGTTTAAACATTAATCAGATAGTTAGTAAATAATATAGATAATAATGTCATAAAGCAATTTCCTTCATTACTCACTTCTGCGTGTTCCTCCACAACCTTCTAAGACTTTTTCCGATTGACTTTACTCCACCACGATGCTCATCTCTTAATTGCACTTGACAGTTGAGGATTTTGGTTTGGCGGGTGTTAAAGGTCCTATGTTTGGTCGACATTTAC
This sequence comes from Tanacetum coccineum, assembly GCA_026074375.1. Taxonomy (NCBI): domain Eukaryota; kingdom Viridiplantae; phylum Streptophyta; class Magnoliopsida; order Asterales; family Asteraceae; genus Tanacetum; species Tanacetum coccineum. The sequence continues at coordinate 49,438 of BQNB010000876.1, read as the reverse complement.
ATTAGGGTTTTGAAAAAACTTGAGGAACCTTGAATTGTTTAGGGAATTGACAATAACAAATAGGGGAAGGAGTGCTTGCATGCGAGGTTCCTTCATCATTCCCATCATCATCATCATCATCGTTGAGATGAGATGAGGATGGTTGATCAAAGGCGGAAGACGAAGAAGTGGAATGACGACCTCTTCTCGTGCCACTTTCCCTTCTTGGTTTTAGCTCTAGTTGAGCGGCAAGAGGATTCATGACACGATCGTACAAGACATAAGACTCATTTTGCAATTTGGGATTTTCACCAATGATGAAATCAAGCAAGCGGGGCCGGTTTTGCACTTCATACGGTAGAATCAACCTAGCTTGCTTAGTAACCCACTCCATTCATTTTGCCATGGAATAGGCAAGATTGAATCTTTCGGAGTTTGCAATGCAATAAAGCATATAACAAAGACATGTGGGAACGTGGTCTCGATTACCCCCCAAACAGAAAACATTTTCCCGAATTATTTCTTCCAAAGATTTCAATGTTGACACGATTTCAAGAGTGAGAATTTGATAATCTTGAACTCAATTTTATTCTTGGATGGACGTATGCGGAGTGACTTGACCTTCTTTATCTTCTCGAACATCGAGTGATATCATCAGGAGTCAGAATTTGGTTGATATGGGCCTTCCGAAGGGGCACCATATACCAACTCATCAAGTGACCTTCGGTCACTAAAGACACACGCATCCTCACAAGGTATTATGAGGATTTGAGCAAAGTCTTCAAGACTAAGAGAGAAGTATTGGTTTTAAAAGACAAAGTCAACAAACATTTGACCATCGTCATAATAACTCAAACGATACTGACTAGTAAAAACTTAAGATTAAACGTGGTCACATTGTTTCATTGATTTCAAGACGACACTCAATCGCGACAAATAAATAAAGACCGAACTTGTTTAGGATCCGTAAAGTTATCAAAAACCACCCGACCCTCGTGAATGTAACGTTCTTCAAGGTTTCTTAGTTTTTCTTTTATTGGAGAATGAAATTCATGTGAAATTTTAGGGATATATTGTATTGTATTTTTGTAATCTTCAGAAGATTTGCGAGGCATTGTCACCTAGAATAAGATAACCAATATTCACATTTTTGAATTCTATTTTACTTGTATTATATCTTGGAGTTTGTGCCTAGTGTGTCCCTATTTGCAACAAATGTGGAGAAACGATTAACTCGACCTAAATATAAAATCCTAAGAGTTAACCCAAAGATCTAGATTTTTTGATTTAACATATGTCTCGAATCTATTTTTCCAATAAATAAAACTATCACTTTCAAAGAGTGGTGGTCTTTAGAAGGATTGTCCTTCTAGATATTTGTCGGAATCCATAGATCGATCCAAGCTTTAAAATCTAATATATTTTAAAAAATCTGAGTGACCTTGTCCTCGTTACAATTGTGGAAAACTAGATAGGGGGGGGGGGGGGGGTTGAATAGTTTACACGTTTGTTTTGCATTTTAAAAGTTTACTTTAAAAAAAGGTATATATCCGAGTTATATGTTTAATCAAATCACAATATGAACAAGCAATAACTATTTAAACTAAAGCACGATAACAACAATAATAATGTAAAGAGATAAGGAAAGAAACTACCAAACCAAGACACCAAGATTTTATAGTGGTTCGGCTATGAAGCACCTCTTCGCCCTACTCCACTCCCCGAGTATCCGACTCGAGATTTCACTATGTCAACAAGCTCCCTTTAGGCGGAGAAAAAAGTTTACACGTCGCTTAATTTATTTATAATACTAAGCTAATTGTCGACGTCCTATCTTAGCTAGAAACCTATCTACCACTCAACAAGCTACACCCACTCACAAGATTACTCCTATCGGAATTTACATATATCGAATCACACAACTACACAAGATAAATACATTAGAGGTTTGGGTTACTTAGAGAACAGATGAGAAATCGGTAATTAAACACTTCGCTTCTGACGATTACGAGTGTTCTTCTCTTTAACTGAATGTGAGGAAGAAATGAGAAGAAGAGATTAGCATCACTTGAAACAAGATTAAGTAGTTAGTGATCATGGTTTTAGTTGAGAGAAAGAAGGTTTAGAGAGAGAAAGAAAAGACTGAAAAATTCCGTGCAAAAAGGAATCATTTTTCTGCTGGGAATGGGCTAGTATTTATAGGTAGGGAATCCCAACGGCTATCTGGGGACGGTCCTGGCGGTCCCTTATATATAAGGGGGCCGCCCCCTAGACCCCGCTTCCTTTTTTGTCTTTTTTGTGGGGAAGGTTGTATCTGGTGTAGAAGCTTCCGTTTTGGGGGGAAATTTGACTTTCAAATTTGAATTTCAAATTTTAAGTTTTTAATAAAACTTTTGATTTTAATTAGAAATTATTTTATAAATGTATTTTTGAGAAAATACTTTTGTAGAATTAAAAGTGAGGATTAAGAGAAAAATATTTTCTTGATCACTAATCATGCTTAATTAGTTTGTTTGTCCATACCTTAAGTGATCATTAATCTTAGAAATGAAATTTTACATTTCATAATTTGTAAACGTTTATTTTTGTTGTAAACATTTTTACATTTTATTATTATCAAAATGTTAAGAGGTCGAAAAATATATATAACGTTTTTGAGCATTATTTGTATTAACAATCTCCCTCTTTTTGATGATGACGAAATATAAACTCATTTTAAATAAAATTAAAGATGTCAAATTATTAAATGAGTTATGTTCCATTTCTCCCCCTTTTTGTCGAATTCAAAAAGAATGATCGTCAAGTTTGTTGAAGGAAGAAACAAATCGACGATATCAAGACTCCCCCTTGATATGTGCTCCCCCTTATTCGGGGCACCAAGGGATCGATCTTACAAAAATTGTTTTGCTACAAAACAAAGTTAGAAGTACAAGTGCAAGAAAAATATCTTTCAAGGTAACATATTGCATTTAAATTAACAAAAGAAGAGTTTTATTCCACCAACAAGAAACTCATATATTAGCACAACCAACTAATACATTGATGCAAAGTAAAACTAGAGCTAATACAAGATAAAGAGACATGATACTACATAAGTTTTAAATGATTCATGATTCATAAAGAATGACTTTTTAAACAAAATGTCTTTGGATTTTCCATTATTAATCCAATTGAAAAGGGTCTATGGTGGAGGTGGAAAATGGGTTGTTAAGGCGGTGGTTAGAAGATACTCGAGATGAGCAAACATAATGTTCATTTCATCTTGAAGGTTTAAATGAAGGTTATGGTTAGGGAAGCAATAAATACAAGTTGATCCATGATATTCATGATAATTGTAGAAAAGAGGATGACCCATAATAGGTGGTTGAGGTTGTGGTGAAGATGGTGGTGATGGAGTGTCATGAATGTGATCAAGAGGAGTAATTGGAGACAAAGAAAGTGTGATATCCAAAGAAGGGATGACTTTGAAGTGGTTGAGGGTTTTAAGTCTAGGAGGGCATCAAGATGTTTTCAAAGCTAAGGGTTCAAGGTTGGGAGGAGGTTGGTTCATTTGAGGTGGAGGTGAAATTTGATGGTTTGATTAAAGGCAGAAAGATGTGTTATTTGTTTGAGGAGGTTTGATTTGTCGATTGATTTTTTGATGGTGCATTTGGAAGAGTTAGAGATGAGGAAGTGGTGGTAGGAGAAGGTGTAGTGGTGACTTCTTCATCACTAGAGATGTTGACAAATAGTTGTCTAGGAGGGATTATGGTTAATTTGATTTTCTTAGAAGGGTTTGAAGAAGAAGCATTAGTGGAATTCATGGTAGAATGAGGTGATGAAGATGATGATAGAAGAGAGTTCATGAGTTAAGGTAGAAAGAAATAAAAAAAAAAAAAAAACAAAAAACAAACGGTTATTAAGAAGTAAGGCATGGGGTTTGAGGTTTGAGATTCCAAAAAGGTGTTTGTCAAATTATTAAGTTTCTTCAAAAGCTAGTTGATGATAAATTACGTTAAATATATAACGTAACTGATTTATAATGCGTCGATCGATGATTAATAGCAATAAATGTATCGGGTTTTAATAAAATCGAGTTTTACAATATTAATATATATTTTTATAATTTATATCAAATTATTATATTTTATATTTTTAAGTTTGCAAAAATGGCAATATTTACCCTTGGTTTACAAACTTTTACAAGTTTAGTCCTTTATATAATAAGTTAATAAATATTAAACCTTTTACTATAGAACTTGGCAAGATAGGTCCTTATAGTTATAACTTAAGAATAATGACATTTTCAGCCCCTCTAATTATAAATTTCAAAAAGTTACGATATATACCCCTATGCATGAAAACATTTGCAAATCAAGTCCAAAAAGCCATGTAAGCTTATTTTAGGGTTCCAAATGATATTTGCAGGTTATAGCTTATTAGAATAAGCTAAAATAAGATGTTTTAACATAACAAAAGTTTAGAAAAAGGATTCGTTAGCAAGAAAATCAAAACGGGTCGTTTTTAGGGTTTTAATAAAAAACGCATAGGTTTGAGGATTCAAGGCTTTAACAAGAGTTCATATATGATCTTAAGAGTATTATTAATATTCTAATACAGATTATAAGCTTATTGAACAAGATTTTGAGCTTACTTGAGCTAAACGTGTCACGTTTGAGGAGCCAGGACACTTTAAATTGTAAATCCAGTAAACTCGTCAAAACGTATACCCAAATGAAACTCCTCACATGAAGCACTCTAGTAACGTGATACGATAAAATTTTAAGTTTCTTCAAAAGTTAGTCGATGATAAGTTACGTTAAATATATAACGTAATTGTTTTATAATATGTCGATTGTTGATTAATAACGATAATTGTGTCGGGTTTTAATAAAACCGAGTTTTATAATATTAATATATATTTTTATAATTTATATAAAAATATTATATATTATATTTTTAAGTTTGCAAAAATAGCAATATATACCCTTGGTTTATAAACTTTTACAAGTTTAGTCCTTTATATAATAAGTTTATAAATATTAAACCTTTAACTTTAGAACTTGGCAAGATAGGTCCTTATAGTTATAACTTTAGAATAATGACATTTTCAGCCCCTCTAGTTATAAATTTCAAAAAGTTACGATATATACCCCTATGCATGAAAACATTTGCAAATCAAGTCCAAAAAGCCATGCAAGCTTATTTTATGGTTCCAAATGATATTTGCAGGTTATAGCTTATTAGAATAAGCTAAAATAAGATGTTCTAATGTAACAAAAGTTTAGAAAAAGGATTCGTTAGCTAGAAAATCAAAACGGGTCATTTTTAGGGTTTTAACCAAAAACGCATAGGTTTGAGGATTCAAGGCTTTAACAAGAGTTCATATATGATCTTAGGAGTCTTATGAACATTCTAAAATAGATTATGAGCTTATTGAACAAGATTATAAGCTTACTTGAGCTAAAATGGGTCGAAATGGGGTTTTTGGGTTCGTACGCCTAGGGAATGGCTAGAACTCCATTTGAGTATGTGTGTTTGAGTTTGAAGGATGAAATGAAAGGGTGTGTATGTTTCGGCTTATATAGGGCTCATATGAGCTTGGTGCCCAAGTTTTGATGTTTGGTTAGTGTCAAGGCTAGTGGAGATGACTAAGGGATGCTAGATGGTGAGTCTTGAGAGCTAGGAAACTAGATATGAAAGGTGTAAGGGTGTGGAGGTGGTTTTGGCTAGTATGGAGTGACAAGGAGGTGATGAGAAGTCTTGGTGGCCAAGTTGGTGATGCAAGGGTGATGGAGGTGCTTGTAAGGTGCTTGGATGATGATTGAGATGAGATTCTGCATTTTTGAACCACGAAACACTCGGTTTCCATTTCGGTTGTAGGTGTAACCAACCCGCTATTAAAGATATGGCAGAAATAAATAATAGAAAAAGAGCTCCAGTATAAAGATCTGCATTAGTTCGTAAACCGATTGTATACCACCACTGATAAACACCAAAATAGGCGATATTTACTGGCCCAAGAGCACCCCCTCGAGTATTACTGTTAACATAAGATTCACCCTTAGAACAACGGATCCGGAGGGATGGTAAAATGAAAGAGATGTGTAGCCATTATAATAGAGAGAAAAGATATGAAATGGGAAGTTGTGTGTGTGTTTGAGAGAAAACAAGGAAGACACACACACTCACACTTTACAAATGTGAACTTCTACCCCTCCATGGAAGTATGGAGGGGGTATTTATAGTCCCGACATCGACTAGCTAAACTAACCCGACCCGACTATAAATGATAAATGTAATTCCGGATTAGTCACCATATTTTAGGGCTAACAATCTTCCCCCAATATGTGGACATACAAAATTACTTACAATGTTCCTATCAGGTACAAATACAACACAAATAAAGTCTTCCAAAGCGCTTCCAAAGCTGAAGATGTCTTCTGAGTACTCCTTGTCTTGAAACTTGTACTCCAGCTTGGATTTTCTGTGTCTTTACTTGTACAGGAACCATTGTAGTATGCATGAGTTGGATTAACTTCCCCCAATTCATGCAGCATGTCTTGAAAAGCTTTCTTCATAGACTCCTTTTTGGCGAAGTTTCTGAATCAGCTTCCCCCTAAACCAACATCCCTATCTTGAGCAGATTCTGAAACATTGATGTAGCTTGAACAATCTTCTACTTGTCATCAAAGTGCACAGCGGAATTTTGTAGAAGTCAAACCACACAAACGACCACTGCTTCTTGTCATTAGGGCTTGGTGAATATCCGTTCGGGGGTGCATGCGAGAAATCAGCAACTGTTCTTCTCACGTTTGCATAATACTTCACAAACCATACTAAACATTTTTAGGGCTAACAAACTTCCCCCTGGAAGTTGACATGGTAACATCAAAGTCAATTAAGTCCCGAATGTACACATTTTCCCCCATGATGGTTGCGAACTCTCGGAAGCATCATTGTCGTGTACGTCCATATACTCGAGAATTTCTTGTCATAAGCACAAATATTGATATACAAAAGAATCATTACCCTCTTGACTTCACAAACCGTAGAGGAGATGAAGCAAGAATCAAGAACACTTGGTATAATCAAGGTCTTGTGAATGAATGTCATCGAAGAACTTTGAAGATTTTGCTTAGACTGTGAAGTATCGTTGTCTTGGAATAGCACAAAAATACCCGTGAGAAGTGCTGATTACATCTCAACCTTTAACTCTCTGGCTAACTTACCAACCTCGTATTCTTTCGGCTATTGTTGTGATCACATGGTGAAGTAAACCCGTTATACCAAACTTGAAACTGAAGTAAAATCCCCCAAATTTGTTACTTAAGCTTGCACGATTGTTGATTGAAGAACGGTGCAGAAAAGAATCTTTAAGTACCTTATACTCCATCAAAAGTATAAGAAGTACAACACCTCTTGAAATTATCCACATCGACATCTGCGTGTGACACTGAGTACTACAACGTAACTCCTTTAAGTGATAGTTATCCAGGTCTTCATCCAACCACCCCTTGACTTCTGGAAACTAGATAAACCAAGTCTTAATCATAACTGTATACGTTCAAGCAAGTCATCAATCGATAGAAAATAGAAGAAAGTCTCGATGATGAAATAAGTAGACGCCTTCGTGAAATCCGACTTCAATCGCAAATAAGGGATACCAAATCAACTTCGTGATCACATGTCATCGTAATCCAAATCTCTAGCCATTTTGTCATTTAAGTGAATCTTTTCAGGATCGTTTTGGGATTAAGTGTTGTTGTTTGTGTGGTGTGTTGTTATGGTTGATTGTGTCTTATGAGTCTCGATTCTTGATTGTGGTGTTTGTTTGTTGTTCTTGTTTTGATTATAATATTCCCAAATTCGGTCATATGCCCAAAGTCGGTCACATGCCCACCTGATGCGCGGATCGACCTTAGGTACTCAAAACTAAGGTTTTCTGTGTGGCAAACCGCCTCCTATGGCAAACCGCCACCTATGGCAAACCGCCACCAATATTACACCAAACCGCCGGCAATTATAGGGCAAACCGCTGCCTGTTTTGAATAACCAAACCGCCGCCTAATTCTTAGCAAACCGCCGCGAATAATTAATTCAAACCGCTGCCCCTTTTTTTCACAAACCGCCGCCTATATAAAATAAGCAACCCGCCGTGACTAAACCAAACCGCCGCGAGACTTTTAACCAAACCGCCGTGTAAAAGAGCAAACCGCCGCCAATTTTTTTTATTATTTAAATCAAACCGCCGTTTAATTTGGCAAACCGCTGCTGTTTTATATTAAAATAATCAAACCGCCGTGTAATCCTATGATCAAACCGCCGGCTTTAGGCAAACCGCCACCTATTATTGTTGATTATTTTAATCAAACCGCCTTTGACTTGGTCAAACCGCCGTGTACCTTTTCCTAAAATCACGGATCTTGTCCCCTCTTTATGTCAAACCGCCACCAAGAATATAATTTAATATTCAAACCGCCACGAAGAACATAAGCTCGATTTAAGCATAATAAGCCGATTAGCTTCACAAATAAGCTATAGGGGCTTAATACTAAGTGGTTAGATGAGTATATAACACGAAATAACAACATATTCTTCGTGAATCATCAAATTCGAGCCAAACCACCACTTAGAACATAAAAATAATTCAACCCTTTTAAGCTTATAAATCGATCTAGGAGCTTATGTAACTCATGTTTTGGTAGCAATCTAACCTGTTTAACATGTAGATCAAGGAAAGAACAAGATTAACAACCAAATAAGCCAAAACCCATTTGAGCCGTGGGCTTTTTGGCATAAAATAAGCCACGAATTTTGAGCTTATTTAACCACAAGATCAGTAGATAAACAACACGGATTCCCCCTATGCTCTGGTGCCAATTGTTAACATAAGATTCACCCTTAGAACAACGGATCCGGAGGGATGGTAAAATGAAAGAGATGTGTAGCCATTATAATAGAGAGAAAAGATATGAAATGGGAAGTTGTGTGTGTGTTTGAGAGAAAACATGGAAGACACACACACTCACACTTTACCAATGTGAACTTCTACCCCTCCATGGAAGTATGGAGGGGGTATTTATAGTCCCGACAACGACTAGCTAAACTAACCCGACCCGACTATAAATAATAAATGTAATTCCGGATTAGTCACCATATTTTAGAGCTAACAATTAAGTTAAATATATAACGTAATTGTTTCATAATGAGTCGATCGATGATTAATAACGATAAATGTGTCGGGTTTTAATAAAATCGAGCCTTATAATATTAATATATATTTTTATAATTTATATAAAAATATTATATTTTACATTTTTAAGTTTTCAAAAATGGCAATATATACCCTCGATTTATAAACTTTCACAAGTTTAGTCCTTTATATATAAAGTATATATAATTTAAACCTTTAACTTTGAAACTTGGCAAGATATGTCCTTATAGTTATAACTTTGAAATAATGACATTTTCAGCCCCTTTAGTTATAAATTTCAGAAAGTTACGATATATACCTCTATGCATGAAAATATTTGCAAATCAAGTCCCAGAAGTCATGCAAGCTTATTTTAGGGTTCCAAATGATATATTATCTACTTTTTCCTGACATCATGAATTTGCAATTTAGCTTATGTGTCATTTAATTAGAGTGTTTGGTTTAAAATTGCTTATGTCATAATTCTACTAATATTCTTTTAGAAAAAAACTTATATACCTGTTTTCTTTCATCAGATAATACACACTAGGATGCTTATTTGCTGAAAAGCAAATAATCTTGCAGACACTTTTCTTTCACTTTATCTTCATTCAAGAATTCAAATTCAAATTCAAAGTTATACTACCTGCTTCTATATCAATCTTCATTTTCTTCCTTCCTTTATAATTTCAAAGTGAACTATTATGTCGAAAAACAGATACAATCAAAGCGACGTCTGTAAGTTTTTTCTCCAATCGATCAATCGATCTTTCAAGCTGGTATCTTTTCTTCTTCCCTTCTAATACCTTTCTTAGATTTTTTGTGGATTAGGGTTAGGTCAAAAAAATTGATAACATAAATTATGTAGGGGTTTTTCTCAAGTGTTTGTTTTTTTGTTTTTTTTCTTTATTTCAGAATGCAACATTCGAATGGGAATAACTTCGGCCAATCTACTTATGGTCTAATTGTAAGATTTCAATTGTGTTATGTCTTACTTATTATGTTTGTTATTTTAGCTTAATTTAGATATAGAGCTTAACGCTTTCTTTTCTCTTATGGTTGTTTAAACCTCAAAGTTATGTCTAAGATCGGTTTAGGTTTGTGTGTTTTGTAGGTTCCAAGCAAGATTACTGGTTTTCGGTTTATTTGTAAAGGTTAGTTAATTTTTTAAAGGTTTTATATTTTAGGTTTGTGTCTCTTATGGTTGTTTAAACCTCAAAGTTATGTCTAAGATCGGTTTAGTTGTTTCCACTTATAAAGACTAGATCAATAGTTTTAAAGGTTTTATATTTTCAAGACAATTTGTTTTCGGTGTTCTTCATTCGATAATGGATAGTTATGAAGCTTAAAAATAGGCCAAACAGGATGCATCAATCAGGCAATGGTTAAAAGGATTTTGAAGAGCAACTTTTATGAGGTGGATGTGTTGTGCATCAATATGATGATGGGTAAATTACTAAATTTAACAGATCATTTGTGCAACTAATAATAGGTGGTTGTCGATTGCACTTAAACGACTAGTTCAAGTCATTGCTATTGGTGCTGACTTTTTGGTTTGAGAAGAAGCTATTAGTTTTTGGTTGTAGTATTTTCGACAGCATATTAATTTCCGCCTTATTTAGTGCAACAATGATTATTCCTTTTCATATTTTGGTATCCCCTTTTTTGAGGCCATATTTTGAACGCAACAAGAGGTTTAATAGTACGGGTTAGTTGAAGGCTATTTTAATTGATATTAAGTTTCTATTTAGTGTGTATAACAATATTAGTTGGCTGCATTGATTAACTTATATTACTTCCTTAATATTTTAAGAATACATTCTTAATAAAACTTGATAGTTTATCAATAGTTCTTGATAAAACTTTTAAGTGCGAATTTGAAAACAGTATTGCACAACAATTTGGTTGTTTGTTCATTCTAACTGTTATCTTTATTTAATACCCATTGTTTATCAGAATAGCATGATCTCATATATGAAACCTCTCATATATAAAGAATAAAAGAAAGACTTAATGACTACATGATATTTTTGAAACAGTAGCTCCCTATAGTCAAATTAAGCCAATCATAAGTAAATGGGTATTCTTAGCGGGTCGTTAGCATGCGATGTTCAGCTTAGCAATCGAGACGAAACTAAGTTTGTAAATGAAAGTGTGCATATCATTTATAAGGGTTGGATAGTTTGGATGTGAAAATATGTATTGCATTTGTAGAGGTTGGATGGTTCGAATGTGTAAAAGCAATAGTTGAAGGGAATGAGATTATGAATATGTTTGTTGGTAATATCTTATTACTCTTCATAGCTTTGCATCTTATCCCGTTTAGTCTTCTTTAGTTGCGAATTGAAGTTGTTTTTTTCTTCTTGATTTTTACATTTGCGTTAGAAGTGGAAGTGATAAATTGGTTAATTTTAGTACGAGTTTTAGGTTAGGTGGAATGTGTTCGAGTCGATTGATAGTCTCGTATGTGTGTCTGACTTAGTGTTTGGGCACGTTTCTTTTAGGTGTTTAATAGCTTTTTATTTTAGCTTTAATCCATTGTATTTGGCTTTTTAAAGAAAAATAAGCTTTTAAGCTTAAGCTTACCCCAAACACCCCTACTATTTTCTTTCCTGTTAAATGTCAATGTATATTGTGTGTAACACATGTGGTAAGGATTTTAATGGTTATATGTCATACTTGTGTGTTTAAGTAGAACTTTATAAATATCTAGAGGCAAAGGTTCTATATCAAGTCTAAAATAAACAACACTTATATCATATTATTGAAGTTGAAAGCAAATCTTAACATTGATTTGGTTGTAGGTGAAGCAAGATTAATTCTTTCCAGCATAGACATGTGGTGGTACTAAACTTAAAAAACTTTGATGATATTTTGTTGGTGGAATTTTGTGCACCAGGTAAGTCATTTTATGTACTTTGTATCATAAATTGATAAGGTGGTGTTTGGATTTGCATTGTAGTCTTGATAATTAATTTATAATGCTTGGATTCAGTGTCTACAAAAGGTTGTGATTATGTTGTAAATGCCTTCATGTCTGGCTGTAGGTGGTGAGCCCTGGTTAGTTGACTTACTACGCGAAAAATTGAATAAAGAATTCGAGTAGCATGCTTCTCAAAATTTTGGGGCAGTTTCCTCACTCTTTTCAGCCTCCATATGTACTTACAGTAATTCTTATTTCGTGTTCAGAAAGAAATATTCTCACTAATATAGTTTATATTGAATGGCTACTAGCTTATAAACCCGTGATAAATCACGGGTGGCTTATAAATTTTTTGAAAGAAACATTATTCAAACAATAAAAGGTAATAATTGTTAGTGAAAAATATAAAAAGTGAAAATTTCCCGTCTAAAGAACAATCAATTATTGACCCGCAACTCATTTTCATGTATCCATTAGACCATTACACATTGACAACCATCTTATTATATTTGATTTCATCACACTGAATTTAGTATCACATCTAATAAACACACGAATTTAACAATTATAAGTTCAAATTTTGAAACTGATATAGGTTATTATATCATGTTCTACGACATATTGACTTTGACTAATATATGATCTTCAATTAAGAATACAACCAACATGAATGTTGTTGAAACGTTAACCCGTTAAAAGTATTATGAATACAATGATGAAGTAGTAAATAAAAGTAGTTAACATGGCTGAAATTTAAGGTAATTTTAATCGGATCAATTATAACAAATAAGACAATTTGGGTGGCAGGAAAGCGGACAGGCTGCATACCCGCCAGGAGACCCGAAACCTCGGCTTAAAGAAGATCACTGATGACAAAGGCCCCGTCTCGATCCGGTTTGAGTGGGACGACAAAAAGACAATGATGCCTATCGGTGACCATGTGTCTCATTGGTCTAACTACCTTGGGGAGCTCATTAGGGAGATGCCTTTGTACTACCCTTCTTGGCAAAAGGTCCCGGCGGAGCGGAAGGCGGCGATCGTGACAAAGATTGGGGTCAGTTATTTCATTATCCTTTTATGTTTATTTCATTATCGTGTTCATTTATTTAATTGTGTATATTTATCTAAATTCGTTTATTTATTTATATCATATAAATAAATAAACAAATTTAGATAAATATATAAATTATATCTCTAACTCTGTCTTTGTTTTGTTGTATATGATTGCAGACGCAGTTTGACTTGAAGCCTCATATGCAATCCCAGCGCTGGACAGATATCAATGCGGGCATCCAGCAGCATTTGCAAAAGTTGTACAATACCAACAAGGCTTCCCTCAAGGCAGCGCATTGGGTTATAAACCCCGAGACCGGGACGTACGACGTGGAGAGCATCAGGCAGCGACGTCCCGAGAACATTACCCCGGCAGATTGGGATGCCCAGATTGCCTTTTGGAATGATCCCAGGAACCAAGCCCGAGCCGCTCAAAATCGCCAAAACCGGGCAAAGAGCACGGTCGTATGCCGGCAGGGATCCCGGTCACTTGCTCGCCTTCGAGATCAGATGGTAATAAACATTATAATTATTTTACATACATATATACATATATATCTGATTATACGCTTTGGTGTGTTGTGATTTGTCGTTTTTAATTTGTTTCATCTTATATACGTGTGTATGTACAGATGGGAGAGCTCTCAGCTCGAGTGTTTACCATCGCTATTCCAACATTCTTCGTGTAACACACTGTTGGCGAGGTATCTCGTGCGGGGATGAGGACCGAGCTGCTATCGTAAGTTTGTTTCTAAACAACGCACTTTAATGATTTGTCGAGAAATAATGTAGCAACCCGACTAATATATTAATTATCTTGTGTTTTTGTCACTACATAGGATGAGATGTTGAGGCTGCAGCGTCTAGGCTCCAACACCGAGACGGGTGTGCCCTACACCGAAGAAGAGATCATGGCCATCGTTCGAAAGGGCAAGCAGCGGGGGCACCTTCCCGGTGTTGGTAGGGTATTTCCGGGACGCGCCACGGATGGATGTCCGCCCCCGCCTCAATCCACTGTCGACCCCGCCGATGTCGAAAAGCTCAAAAAGAGTAACAAGAACCTAACCAAACAGGTGAACATGATGATGAGGCTTTTTAGGAGTGATAACAAGTTTTCACAGATGCTTACACAGTTTGAGTCATCACCTGAGTTTAGGGGTGCCAGCGGGAGTGGCGGGTGCGGGGATGATGAGCCGGGCGACGATGAGGACGGCGACGAGGATGAGGAGGATGTAGGTGGTGGTGGAGAGTTAGAGTGTGTTATTATATGGGTTAATATGCTATTTTGTTTCTTCAACTATATATTGGCGACCCTTATGTAAACATTTGTTTCCCCGTACATGTTATCAAGTTGATTATTGACTTATATCTTGCGGATAATGCAAGGTTTGTGACTAGGAAGCCCCGTTTTATAGACTATATTGTGTTTATTAAGATTTTGGATGATTTAGCTTTATGAGATCAAATGCGTTGATCTGTTATATTGTATTGTGTTTTGGTACAAGTTGTGATGTATTTGGATAGAGTCTATATTGGTTTATACAGGTTTGATGTTTGGTAGATTTTTTTTGAAAAACTTCCAGAAAAAAAATCTGAAAATTGCCTGCTGTGGAGGCTGCACTAAAAAAATGCAGACGTACTAAAAAAATTGCTGACCAATCCCGGGCGACATGTCGCCCAGGAAAACTGAAACTAAAAAAATGACATATCAATCCCGGGCGACATGTCGCCCGGGTTAACCGGCACTAAACGACAAAAGCTATTTTAAAAGTTGACAAGTCAACGTATATGAAAATTTTCCCGGGCGACATGTCGCCTGGGATAGGACGCAATTAATTAATTAATCAATCATCATGGTTAATTAGTTTTTTTACGAAAGCACTTTCCCGGGCGACATGTCGCCCGGGAAAATCATCCACCGTGGCACTTATTAGTTTGACTGAAAGTATGTGGGCCCCACATAGTCGCTCGGGAAAGTCGCAGGGAAGGATCATGGCGTAGGCTTTCTCCATTCAACTTATCCCGGCGACATAGTTCGCCCAAGGTTTGGTATCCCAGCGACAAGTTGCCCAGGAAGGCATGGATTTGTCGCTGGGGATAGTGGTAAATGTTGTAGTGTTAGTATTACTAATCCATCATTCAATATGTTCCAATATGGCAATGAGTCAATGACCCTGGGAGCAACTTGTAATTTGGCGACTATGAATAAGTTTATGCTCAACATGGCCACATGGGCAAGGTTTGACATCACAATAAGGCGGATGCATCTATACACGTTAGTCAAAAACTTGTGTCACTTGTGTATATATCTACTACTAGATAAGAACCCGTGTTCAACACGGGCAATATAAGGTACTTTGAGAAAATGCAATTATATGTTAAACATGAGCAATATAAGATACTTAAAAAATGTCATTATATTTTAATATAATAAAACATAAAAGAAAATTACAAAATTTATAATAAAGTAGATTATGGTAGACGCCAACAGAAATATGATGACATTTACAAACAATATTAAAAAGTATGTATACTTGATTTGTAAAATAAATAAAAAATATAGCTAATTAGATATGCATGGCCAACAACAAATCAAATTAGATATCCAACTTAAATATCTATATCTATCTATATCTATATCTTATCTTATATATAATAAACAAAGATTTTTTTGAAATCTTGCTTATGTCACAAATGACATCACTAATGACATCATTTAATCCACATGTGTATGCAATTAATATTTACATGGTTTTTTTGGAATGTTTGACTCATGCTTCTATCAAAAGAGCAAACTTGCCTCTTTTATTTCCAAATTCAATATTCTTTCGTCTAAATTAATTCTAGGTAAGTTTATATTGCAACTTTTGATTAACTGTTTATATAAATTTGATAAATCAATGAAACATTTTCGACCAAAATAAAATGTTTGATTCATATGTTTTGTTGGAAATTGTTTATCCAAAATTACGTTTCAATATTTCGTACAGAGTTTATTAAAATAAATAATATGGGCATAATTGATTATCATATTGTAGAGTATAACAAGGAAAAAAAATATTTTTTAGATTTATGATAACAAAACTTTGAAATTCTTAATGAATCATTTGTCTTTTGAATCTAAATAGTTTTTTTGTTGTTTGGTTTGCTTATATAAAGAGCTAATTTGCACACTGTGTTCGCTGTTGACGAAAACAATATGCTTAAAGTTGTTTTCAATACACAGTTTTAGATCGCTTATTTTTTAAATTGATTAATCTTTGTAGCCTCAAAATCACAAGTTTACACTTGAGATTGGCATAAGTTGTCTTCTCTTAGCACGAGTTCTTAAAATAATGTGACTCGAATTGGATTTTGTTATTTTTGTGTAACTTCTTTTCACTAGAAGTTTAGAAAAATTGCAATCCTAAAAAAACTTTCTTTTTTTGGTATAAATTTCTTTATAGGTTGATGATCATTAGTGTGCATTAGTATTGACTTTTATTTCTCTTTATATCTTCAAATATGTCTTTTTAAATCAAGGTTTCAACATAAAAATGTTTCTCAATTCAAACAGATGTGTGTTAATTTTCTTTGCAATACTCACTATACAACTCCAAAAAGTTAGGGGCTCTATTATTTTCGTTAATGGTGTAGGCTTTTAAGGTGGATGTTGCTCAATCGCCTGAGATATTTTGCTATTGCCTCCTAGGTGTTAGATTTCTTTACAAGTGTATACAACTTATTAGTCAAGTTTCTTATATATGTATAACAACCTTTGACTCTATATTTATACATATTTGGCTAATATATAGCACACTTAAATTGTCATTTTGCATTTTTCACAATTACATAAATCGTAATCCATAAGTCCCGTCTCTCAAATTGATTGTATGCTCATTGACCCTGTTTGGAACATTAACAAGGTTAGAATCAAGACTCGAAAGGTATGAACTTGAGTTATGCTTATGATTGTATTACTCGAACTATGTAATATACCTTTAAGGAACATGTTCGAGATTTGATTATTTGTTGAAGATATCTGTCGGAAGACATCCAGAGAATATACGAATTATTTGTTAAGTGTAGAGGGCAGATACAAGGGCAGAGGGTACGACAGAGGGCATGAAGCAAAACAAAAACAAGTCAAAATCATGGAAGATATGAGAGATAAAGTACAGACATAATATCATACGTTTGAATTGCAACCAGAAGGGCCACTTTCAGAATCAGTGTTCGAAGCTTGTAGCCTCCAGGGATAAGGAGGTTAACATGTTGCGTTGAGGGATAATCAGTGTTCGAAGATATGAGGGATACGCTTGAATGGTAGATGGAGACTCTGATGACGCATTGGTTTGTTGCGTTGAGAATACGGTTGAGGATCGTATTATGGATTCTGGTGCATCGTTTCATGCTACCTATTGCAAAGAAGAGTTAGAAAGGTTCAAGCTACGCTCCGGTAAGGTTCGTTTAGCAGATGACAAGACTCTAGACATTGCAGGCGTTGGGGATGTTGTCCTCAAAACTTCTTTTGGTACAAGTTGGACTCTGAAGGATGTTAGGTACATTCCAGGCCTAAAGAGAAGGTTAATCTCAGTTGGGCAGCTTGATGAGGAAGGTTACCACGTAGGCTTCGGAGACCAGCAGTGGAAGGTTACTAAAGGTAGTTTGGTGGTAGCTCGTGGGAACAAACGTGGAAGCCTGTATATGGTTGAGGTACACCCCGAGGGGATTGGCGTAATTATTGATGGTAGTGGCAGTGCAGCTCTGTAGCACCAGAGACTTGGTGATATGAGCAGGATTGGTATGAACATGTTAGCTTCCAAAGGCAACGTTCTAGATGTACGGAAGGTAGATATCTACTTCTGTAAGCCAGGTGGTTTGGGGAAGCAGAAGAAGCTTTCCTTCATAATGTCAGAGAAGACAAGGAAACTGCAGAGGTTGGAGCAAGTTCATATAGAAGGCTATGGCCCTACATTTATTGCATCAATCTAAGGATCCCGCTACTATGATACTGTTATCGAAGACTGCAGCAGGAGTTGCGGTAGGTATAATGCAAACCTTCAGGTGAAGTGTTTGAAGTTTGATAATGGTGGAGAGTATAGTAGCTGACCGATTAAGTTTTGTGTCGAGAACGGGATTGTGATGCTGAAAATGGTCCCGGAAACACCTCTATAGTTTGGTGTTGCTGAAAGATTGAGCCGAACATTTAGAGCAGAGAGCACGGGGCTCCGTGCAGAGGCACTGAAGATGGTATGGGCAAATTAGTAAGTACGACCTACTTAACTATCGCATACCCTACGTTCTGATAGGGTTGCGTATTCCAGAAGAGGAATGGCGAGGGAAGGATACTAGTCTCGCATACTTGAAGGTATTTGGTTGTGACTCATTTGTTAAAGTGAAAGATGTTTGTGGAGATCCTATGAAATGTACATTCATAGGCAGTGGCTCAGATGAAATGCGATACATCTTTCGAGATACGAAGAGTCACCAAGTTATCCGAAGCAGAGATATTACATTTCTGGACTTGATTTATGAAGCCAGGTTTGCGACAGATTCAAGCAGCTTAATGAAGCCAGTACAAAAGAGTCAAGTGGTGTTAGTAGACACTCCAAAGAACCTTGCAGAGAATGATAACATAGTTGCAGAGCATGAGTTGAGTTCAGAAATCACTCAGAGCCTAGGTGGGAGCTCAGATACAAGTAAGGGGTCCAAAAACAGTGGGAGCTTCGAGGATAGTAGAAAATTAGATCAAGAATACTCTAAATACGGAGCATCCTCCAAGGAGGGAGGCTCCGAGACTCCATAGGTGCGAAGATCCACCAGAGAGTCCAGGGCTTCGGTAAGGTACTCTCTATCAACAAACTATTTGCTACTGACAAAGAATGATGAACCAGATTGAGTAGCAAAGAATCCGTACAGTGGAAGAAGGCTATTAATGAAGAGATGGTTTCACTTGAAAAGAACCAGACGTGTTCTTAGTCAGATTACCAGCAGGAAAAAAGGCATCACAAAGATTGTAGATGTTCAAGGTTAAAGAAGAGCAGGATGGCAGCAAAAGGTACAAGGCTCGATTGGTGGTTAAGGGTTTCCAACAGAAACGAGGGGTAGACTACAATGAGATCTTCTCTCCAGTTGTGAAGATGACTACAATCAGGTTAGTCTTGAGTATTGTAGCCTCCGAGGACTTGCATCTAGAGAAATTAGATGTCAATCTACATGACACAACCAGAGGGATTTCAGTTAGCTGGGAAAGAAGAAAACCTCGTGTGCAAGTTGAAGAAAAGTTTGTACGGATCAAAGCAAGCATCGAGACAATGGTACTTGAAATTTGACAATTCTGTGCAGAAGGATAGGGTGCGAGTTATGTGCCATGAACCATTGTTGCCACTCCAAGAAGATGGTTCATCCCACACTAGACAACTGTCAAAGGTTGATGACATGTTGGTCGCAGGCTCTGACATAGCAGAAGTCAACGAGCCTAAGTGGTAGTTGCCCTTAGTGTTCGAGATAAAGGATAGATGCTCTGAGAAGCATGTGCTTGGTTATGTGTCTAGACTATAGAAGAGTATCACTATGTTAACTATAGAAGTATAGTTTATGGCAGTTGCATAAGCAAGCAGAGAGTTGATATGGTTGAAGAATTCTTTTAAGAAGTTAGACTGAGCTCAGGCAGAAGGGGTTTAATACTGTGACAAAGAAACTAAGAGTTCTATTCATCTTGTGAAGAATCTAAAGTTTTGCAGTTGGGTAAAGCTTGTTCGGATATTGATAAGTGAAGGGTCCTTATCTTTGTTGAAGATTCTTGAAACGAAAAGCCTTGCAGAGATGTTCACCGGGTTGGTAATGAAAGAGAAGTTGAAGTTCTGCGCATCTTCAGCTGGCCTCCGAGTGAATTGATAACGGATGATGGTGTCTTACCAGAGAGAGGTTATTCCCAGTTTAATGATGTTAGTTCAGGATACCTTGTATCGAAAGTCTCCTAGCCTTGCGTTTGGTTGGTGCAGCGTGTTCTGTATGTTCGGCGGTACAAAAAGGTTAGAGTAGTAGCATTGTTAAAGGGAAGATGGTTTGAAGTTTACAGAGATTACTTGAGACGGAGAGCAGTGAAGTGATCAGCCTCCAAGTGAGAGATTGTTGAGTTGTGAAGACTAATATAGGCCCCGATGTGTGAGGCGCAGGTGGCGCAACCCCAAGTTAATCCAGATTCAACGATAGCTCAGGTAGAGCAGATCACGCCGTTCACATAGTGTGGGACAGGTGTCCAGCGACTCTATAACATGTTGCGTCATGTATCGTTGGAGGGGAGGCTTATTGTAGTACTGGGTTTGAGGGGAGGATTGTTGGGTGCAAACCCAATCCCACATCGGTAGAATATGTAAACTGAAGATAGGTCTCACACTTATAAATACCCCCTCATTATAATTGTAAACTGGTATCTAAGGATCTGGGTGTGTGTGTTTGTACCCCATGCAGTTTAGCACGGGGCGTGCAGTTTGACACGATCGTGCAGTTTGCCACGAGCCTAAGCAGTTTAGCTCAGAGCTTAATAATATCTCTCTGGTTTGATCCCGTGGACTGCCACGACTATCATAGTCGTGGATACCACGTTATATCTTGTGTCGATTATATTCCGCATTTATCTTTCGTAAGCCTTGTTTGTATTCTTTGTTTGTTCGGGCGGTGTGTGCAGGAGCTATATACCGTACAGAGGTCTGTACAGAAGTGTGTGCAGGTGCCATATACCCTAACACATGCAACCCAAGTAACACGAAATGAGCTATATATTAAAAGTGTACCCATTTTCAAAAGGTTACATCGAAAGGACCCTACATCAAATCATCCAAAATCGCAAAAATATAATTAATTTCATATATAACCCTACTTTCATTATTAATTTCATATATATACCTAAAGTGTACCACATATCTCACAAAATATTTCACACACATGGCTCCAGCGAGGCTTGAACCCACAACCTCTAGGTTGGTGGGGGAATTCACATACCCAATGATACCTGGCCATAAAAAACTCAGCCAATTCCATAAAAATCGCAATTAGTATCAGATAAAGATTTTCTTAACAATTGAAATTCAAAATCGGGTTTTGTTATTGTTGGTTGAATCGTTTACTATTTTGAATAGGTATGTCAACTGATAATTGAATATGGTAACCTTGGTTGTCTGTTCCAATTTTCAAAATGAATCAAGGGGTTTTTAATCATTTTATCAGTTTTGTGGCTCTTTCTAATTAGTAAGAAGAGACTACTCTTTCATAATTACTAGGGGGTTTAATTCTGATATCCAGGTTTTGTATGGTTTGGCTTATTGCAGAATATGTGACCTTAAAGATGCCGAATAAATGTTTGATATAATGCCTAAAAGAGATGGTGGTTGTGCAAATGGGGTAACATTCAATCTTTCACAATGTTGATTTTTTCTTTTTTTAATGCTGCACATTCATCATAAAAATCTATGATGTTTACTCTCTATTCTTTTTTGGGGAAATTCCTGAAATAGACCGGTCGCTTAAAGTGTTTACTTTTTCTAGACAAATTTTTTTTTGAAAATAGACCAGTCGCCAAAATTGTACTTTTTGTGTAAGTAACTTTTCAGAAATGTTTTTGGACGACCTATTAAATGTACTTTAGGCGACTATTTTTTTTTTTACTTTTTACTTACACAAAAAGTACTTTTAATAAGTCGCCCAAAAACATTTCTGAAAAGTTACTCACACAAAAAGTACAATTTTGAGCGACTGATCTATTTTGAGAAGTCAAAATTTTTTGGTCTAGAAAAGGTAAACACTTTGGGCGACTGGTCTATTTTGAGAATTTTCCCTTCTTCTTTCCTATTGCCAAAAGTGTGTGTTATTTGTGGTTGTGCAAGTGCAAGTGAGGTAACTAACATGCAAAGATAGATAACTAACTTCGATTATAAGGGCCAACGAAAAATAAATGATAATTTACAAGTAAAACCTTGTGATTGATTTGATAAAGTATGCTTTACCAAAACATCTTGTATAACGTAACATTTGTAGTGGTCATATCTTTGATTTGTCTACTAAAGTGGATGGATATATGGTATAAAATATCACTTTTCAGACAAAACTTAATTACTAGTATTTGGTTCATATATTTTTTGTATCTTTTTGTTTCATATACATTACAAAGGATGCGGTAAAGTTAGCTAATGAAAATATACTTGGAGTTGTTTTTTGAGGTAAAGAATGATATTGTAGTATGTAAGGTTATTTAGCTTCCAAGACATAAAGTTGGTGTTTCTAATGCAAGTTGGTGTTTCATATGGATTACAAGAGGATGTATATGTGTAAGTTTATTTGATGTTTTTCACATAAGAATGGTGTTGATCAGGGCCGGCCCTGGTATCGGGCGAGCTGGGCGATGGCCCAGGGCATCATATTTTGAGGGGCATCAGATTTTAGGTTCATGTTATAGTGTGATAGAAACAAAATATGAAGAAGCACCGAAATAGATTTGGTTTTTTTTCTAAAAATGGTGGAGCCGTAAACTATATGGAAAGAGAAAATAATTCTTTTTTTTACTCTGTAACAAACAAAAAGGTGTGTTGTGTAGGACCCATGTGCCTGAGCAATGGAGGATTGACCAATGAAATCAAAAGGCTTATCAAATTTTTGATTTTTACAATTTCACCTCTAATTTTCTCACAAATTTCAAATGTGTTACACGTTAAAAAATTATTTTGCACGTACACCACAATATATCTATTCAATACAGTACGGAGTATTATTTATTTTTATGTGGAAATACCGTTTAAAGCTCTCCATTTTGTAGGTAGGAAAAAAATTATATTTATGGTATGTTTGGCGAAATGGGCTGAGATTAGGGCTGGAGTTTAGGCTGAAGCTGGGGCTAGAGCTTATATTATAAGCTGAAATTGAAATTTGTATTTTTGTAAACTTGTTTGACAAATGGGCTGAGGTTGAGGCTTATTATTGCAAAATCACTAAAAAAAAGACATATTAAATGTGTATTTTGTTTATGTTAGATATTTTTTGTGGTAAATAATAATTTTAGGTTCAATAAACCCCGGTCTAAATTTTTAGCCCTTTTATGAGCTGGGGCTTATAGAGACTAATGACTTATAAACTCTTTTATAAGCCCGCGTGACAAACGAGGCTTATTTATAAGCCGAGTTATTTAAAAGCTAAAGCTCCGATAAGCCCCAATAAACCCCTCACTAAACATACCCTTACTAGTTTATTACATACTGATATTTTAAAGTATACATTGCTTATGCTAATTTTATAGTGATTAACTATGAATTTTTTTATGATCAAGTGATGCTTTTTTTGCAAATGTTGATTACAATATGATAAAAGATGAATTTGGTCAAGAAATGTATGGTTAGTTTACACTTTAAGTGATCTATCTTGAAACTGTAATATTTTATTTATTAAAGAAAAAGAAGTGTGACGTGAGGATCAACTACGTAACTTAACTAGGTTATAAACCCAAACAATAATTGTGTGTTATTTGTTTACTAGGGGCATTTTTTTTCAACTCGCCCAGGGTAGCAATAAACTCAGGAACGGCCCTGGTGTTGATCTCTCCTGCCATCATCTGGAATCTACATATTTAATACTTTACTAGCGTAAGTTAGTCTTGAAATTTTATTTGGTTTCCAAGACATTAAGTTGGTGTTTATGATATTATACTAAGAGCTTTGCTACATTCATAATACATCACAAAAGAACATCCACAAAAATATTTTTTCATGTGTGATTGGTTTAATAAAAAAGAAGAGAGAAAATATATCACAATACACCAATCAAAACATAACAACACATTTTGTGAATGTTTTTTGTGAATGTTTTTTGTGAATGTTTTGTGAATGTAGCAAAGCTCTTGTACTAAAGTGATCATAACTAGATGTTTGAATTTATCATGTTGTGCTTCTAACATAAATAGTAATTCCACTTTTGTTACAAAGATATGTTATTATATGGATCGCAAAACTTGTGTTAAATTTAGGAAAGATAGCATAACTTTATAAATGGCAATAATATTAACTATTTACAGCTGATAATAAAACTTTGACATGATCATGTTTAGATGGTTTGATATTATTAACTTTAGCCATACATTTTTTTGAGTCTTAAAATTGTGAAGAGATAATCAATTATTTCATTTTGCTGCTCTTAATAATTTTTTTTGCCATACAGCTTCCAGTTTTATCCATCGTTGCTTGGTTTCATCTGTTCACTTGCCTATTGTAGCTCTTCACGTAATAATTTGCAAAACTGTGTTTTTAATTTTTAATTTTTGCTTCCCTTTAGCTCCTCCTGCAACTTGGGCTTTAAGGGGAACTTTGTTGCATTCACGAGCAAACAAGATATTTGATCTTCACTTCCAAGATTCGATAACTAACCATGTTTAGTTTACTTGTGATAAGTTCAACCGATTTACTTATAAATGGGTCAATCCATGCCATGTTGTATTTCTTATAGGTCGAATGAGCAAAATAAACAAAACCCGATTGCAATAAAACAGGTCTAAAGTTTGCCAAAGTTTATAATTATTTGCTATGTTGTGCTTGGGTGTTGATAAAAATGCTCAAAACTGATTTCAATATTAAAAATGCATAAAGGGTAGATGCCGAACAAGGTTTACAAATAGTTTTGTATAACATAATCATTGATTAACCTATTATGTATTTATCCTCTGTTTGTTAAGTTAGACTCTAATGAATATTAATTACTCTGATAATATACATAAGTTAGACTAAAATTTTATTTGAATACACTTTTTAACCTATTATTTCATTTGTAGTCCAATAATTGCAGGTCTATAATTTATTATCCTTTAAACAATCATGTAAATTTTAGTGTTTTGTTTCAGAAATTACAACATTTACTTTACATAGTTGAATATTGTTCCAACCTTTTTATAAGCCACCCGTGATTTATCACGGGTTTATAGGTTAGTATAAGAATACCAAATATTTAGTAAAATATGTAGTATATACTTATATATAACTTTTTACATGCATAATGAACTTTTCTGACATTTTTGGGAATTTTGGATTTTCGCAAAGGTTGCAAAAGATAATAGGGTTCGTTATATTTAAAATTGCTAAAATGTTATGATTCATACCCTGAACAAGAAGAAAACCCTATGTTCTTCGGCATCGTCAAATTGTGTTTGCATCTCTATACCTCTACCAGCTCTGGATTTCAGAAGCTGTTGATCCTCCCATTGAGTATTATCTGCAATACGTGCTGAATAATTTTTTTCTCTGAACCTATAACGGTAATGATCCACAAATCAGTAAAGCATATAACTATAATAAAGCCATTGTTTCAATGTTTTGTTAAAATTGTAAATGGTAATGAAGTGATATGTATTGAAATTATTTGATTCATCTATTGCACAGATTACATATAGGGGCGGACCCAAAACACTAAGTCATCAGGTGCACATAATTTTTTTTTCGAGTATAAAAGATTTTAATTAGAGGTGAGCATGAGGCGGGTCTTCTGCGGTTTTTGGCTAAAACCGAACCCCAAACCAAAAGTTTGGCTTTAAGTTTTTTAAAAACAAACCCCGAACCAAAAGTTTGGTCTGGTTTTTCCGGTTTTGGTTTTTTTGGTTCGGTTTTCGGTTTTTAATTAGAGGATCATATATTCTATAAGTTCGAAATCACTTTCACAAACGGTTACTGCATGAATTTAGACAAAGTTATTTAAAAGATAAAGATTTCTCAAAGAGGTAAATACGATTATGATGGTATCAACGTCGGCTCATGGCTTCTTATGGACTAAAACGAAAATATGAAATGAGACAGAATTGATAATAATTTTTTTGTTGATTTGAATAATTTAAGGGACCTCTCAATAACTAGTTATATCATGAATGTGGATATCTAAAATTTGCGTCGACGGCTTTATGTCAGACCCATTATTGTTGTAGATCTATTAGAGACACTTATCATATTACGCAATACTTGATTGATTGTTTGATATAAAAACTTTAATATTTTAACGGAAACGCATTCACTCCTCCTCTACGTATTCAACAGAATAAGTACAAGTACTTATTTACCATAGTCAAACACATCCAAGTATGGGTAATAAACAAGAACAATGTCATCACTGTCCCTCCTAAAGTGTGTTTGTCTCATAATTAGAATAGGCATTTGTAATAGAAACAAATGTACGAATGTACCTTGTCCGTCACCCTTTGGACAAGCATTTATTACTCAACGGGTATACCCATCCCTTAGCCTATAAATAGAAGAGTTGTAAGTAAAATAAGTTTGTGCAATTAATGTTGAAACATTCACAGACACTTTACTCCTCTAAGATACGACTAAGTCCTTGAACAGAGTTCAGTTGGTTAAGCATAGTTGTCACTTAAAGTATAACTTAAGTTTGCTTTGATATCAATGAGGAGATCACATACAATACTCTCATTCAACTCGTCTTACTTATTCCGCAAAGTAAGACAAGTAAATTCTTTGATTCACTTCTAATAAGAATTTAAACGTTGAAAAACTTTGTGTCTTTTACTTTATGTTTTATATCTTATTATAAGTCTTCATTACATTACTTATCATGAAACTTGGTTAGGTTAACTCTTTAGTTAAACTATCCTAGTAAAAGGGAACAAGAGAGGAGAGTTTAAGAGTCTTTAGCATTTAGCATTTAGAATTGAAACCTCATCTGACAAGTTGTGTTTTGCATTTTGTTTTACTTAAGTACGCTACTTTTCAAATGTTACTTGAAGACGCATTTAGCGTTAACATTTAGCTTTTTGATGGAGAACGAATATATACTAAAAGAATGTTCTAGCATATTAAGATTAGTATTAGATTTGGCTTAGGATTTATCTCTATATTTATGCATTATCTTTTAATCGATTAGGAATATTTAGGAATTTATCATGGATTTTTCCTAGTATAGTTGTTTTAGGATTCTTAGGTCTATATAAACCAAATTTTAGCATATTGTAATTCATTGAATCAATATTAATCAAATTTCTTTTATACGTGTCTTTACGTTTTAACTTCTGTTCCTACGTGAATGAGAAACCAGCTTAGGTTTCTTGGCATTTGCAATTAACCTGTTCACTAGCGTTGGCTGTGAACGAAACTATCTTCTGCTGCCGTACATCAGGTGGTATCAGAGCATGTCTACCCTGAGTGATAACCTTTGGTTTCATCATATTCAATTCATCAAATTCTAACCATCAAGTTTTGGTACGTTATCGTATCAGGTTTCTCTTAATTTTAAATCCAGATCATCTATCTATATTCTATTTACTCAAAAAAAGTTACTTGTTCATCGTTACTATTCATTTGTACTTTTCATCTTACTGTTCTAAAAAAATTGGTGATTTTTCAACGACTGATGATAACACCCTTCTCTAAACCCTTCAAAAGATTCAGCAACAGATGCAACATAATATGTAACAGACTCAGCAATAGATGCAACATAATATGCAACAACGGATGAAACAAAAGGCTCGAATCTTGGATGCCATAGAAAATCTAAACTTTCGAGTGAGGAAAACAATAAACTTTTACATAAGAAAAAAGTAATTGGGTTTCTAATACATCGGTCGTGTGCTCCCCTTCTTCACAATTCCTTTGACACGCATGATCTCATTAGAGTTGTTCCAACTTATCATCAAGATGAAAATGACCAAGATGCACAACATCATGCAATCCAAGACGATAACCCAACTATCACCAAACTGATACATGTTGAGTATTTGCTCGATGATATCTATAAAATAGAGACACCCATAGTGATAGAAGAAGATGAAAAGCTAATGGTTGAAATCATGACAAAGCTACACAAGGTGCCAACAGAAGACAAGAGCATAATGCCCGAAGAGGTAACGTGCAGTGTCTCTTCCACAAAGGAGAATCAACAGCAAATCGTTTTGTACACCGACATATCCTGATGAGCTTGTCACGACATTGTACAAGCCACTATCCCATGGTGCAAATCGAGATAAAGGGCCTAAGCGAGTTAAACTTCAAAACTGGATCGCAACTTATAAGGAATGAGGTTAAAACTCATTATTATGTCAAAATATCATTTGTTAAAAGTGATATAATAATGGCAGATACAAGGAAAGACCGACACTTGGGCACCTATAATAAGTTTAGAAACAAAGAGAAGAAGAAACACGTCTGGTCTATAACGATTCCTCCGGATGAACTCGAGGTCGAGTTCTTTTCAAGAAAGGGAGAATAATGGAGAACGAAAATACATTAAAAGAATGTTGTAGCATATTAAGATTAGTATTAGATTTGGCTTTGGATTTATCTCTATATTTATGCATTATCTTTTAATCGATTAGGAATATTTAGGAATTTATCCTAGAGTTTTGCTAGTTATAGTTGTTTTAGGATTCTTAGGTCTATATAAACCAAATTTCAGCATATTGTAATTCATTGAATCAATATTAATCAAATTTATTTTATATGTGTCTTCACGTTTTAGCTTCTGTTCCTACGTGAACGAGAAACCGGCCTAGGTTTCTTGGCATTTGCCATTAACCTGTTCACAAGCGTTGGCTGTGAACGAAACTATCTTCTGCTGTCCTACATCACTTTTACACCATTTTACACTTTATAAACCCACCTTAGTTCTGTCCTCGATATGTAAAATTCAATAGAAAGAACCTGATCCGTTGAGTTTTTTCAGTCGGGCATTTTATAATCAAACACATGGTTGACGAAAAGCCGCTTATGTCAGTGGTTGAAGGTATGCTGCTTTGGGTCCTTTTTGCGAGATAGTGAGTCTTTGGTAAGTCTTTTTCATTGTTTAAGAATCCAGTTAATTCACACAATGAAAGGGCTACTTTTATTAACTCTTTTACTTCCAACAAGTTAAAAAGAAACACATGAACATGTAATATATGAATGTGCTCTTAATAGAATCAGATACATTAATAAAGAAATGCAGCATTTTTACGTTATCTAATAAACATTACTACAATAACTGATAGCGGCTAGTATAAAAGTTCTGTACCAAAATGCATGATTGAATGTTTACAAGTTACATCCTAAAAGTAGTAGGTACAGACAAAAGGAAGGTGCATGTCAAGTTGCTTACAAAGTCATATGTGTGCTAGCTACTTGGGTCGCATGTTAATGTTATAATGCAATATAGGTGTATTCATCCTTTTCCCATGGAAAGTCATATAGAAGGTACGTAGTTATCATCAATCAAATTGTCTTAGTCAAGATGTAAAGAAATTTATGGATGACATATCAGCATCTTGAGTTCTAAGCTTATACTAGATACCTGAACAACAAAATATAATGAAGGAATTTGTGGATGTACATATAAAGATCATAGACTTTTATCACCAATAATTGCTATAAAAACTTTGACCAAGATGATAAAGAATTTGTGGAAGCCATTCATTTCACCAGCTGCATGTCGATCACAAACTGTTCACATGCAAAAAGCCAAAAACTAAGGATAAAAAGCCAATATAATTATATGTAAATTTTCTAAAATGAAGTCACCACAAGCAATAATTTACTTATCATCTTCCTCTCGTATTTCTTTTCTCTTTTACAGTCTCTCAATAATATGTCTAACTTCCGCCACAGTATCTGCTTCCTATGGCGGTCACGAGACTGATTATCTTGTGCTGTTGTCATTTAAGTCAAAGATCACCCAAGATCCATACAAAGTTCTAACCACGCGGAACCATTCCTTTTATGTCTGTCAATGGAGTGGTATTTCATTTGGAAAGCGACACAAAAGAGTGACTGTTTTATGGCTGGATTCACAAGGCTTAGAAGGCTCGTTGTTTCCTCAAGTAGGAAACCTTAGCTTCCTACGTGTGTTTTCCTTCTCTAACAACAGCTTTCAAGGAACCATTCCTCATGAACTTGGTCGTCTATCTAGGCTACGTCGTCTTTATCTTAATGAAAACAAGTTCAGTGGAGTCATTCCAACAAACTTATCTAGTTGTTCTAACCTAGAAAAACTTTGGCTCAGTCGAAATGAGCTAACTGGAAGCATACCCAAAGGAATGTTTACTCTCAAAACTTTCTCATCTTGTAATTGAGGACAATAAGTTAACAGGTGGAATCCCACCTTTCTTGGGGAATATCACATCAATGGAATGGTTCTATGCTATCGGGAATCCGTTTGGTGGGAGCATTCCAGATACCTTGGGTCTATGGAAAAACTTGACGGAATTTACGTCTGGTGGCTGCAACTTATATGGAAATATTCCTCCTTCCATTTTCAACCTCTTAAGCCTAGTGAAATTTTCCCTTATCTGCAAATCAGCTCAGAGGTAGTCTTCTTTTAGAAATGGGTAATCAACTCACGAATCTTAAGATCCTTCAGTTAAGGAATAACGAACTGGCCGGAGTTCTTCCTCCTTCTATTTCTAATTGTTCTAAGTTAGAACGTTTTGAAATGAGTAACAACAGTTTTAGTGGGAAATTGACAATCGATTTTTTGAAGCTAGGTGATATTAATAGAATTATATTAAATGATAACAACTTCCATCGACGCGGAGAAGCTGATGATATGAGGTTTATAGACTCTTTGAAAAACTGCACCAGATTAGTAAAATTGGAGCTTCAAAATTGCGGCTTAATAGGAGTGCTTTCGGTATCAATAGGTAATCTTTCTAATCAACTTAACTCCATAATTTTAGGACAAAATCAATTATTCGGAAACCTCCCTTCAAGCATAGGTAGTCTAGTTGGCTTAACCACTTTAGATTTACAATCTAATCGATTCAAAGGAAAAATCCCCACTACCATTGGTAAACTTCAAAAGCTACAACATCTTGGTCTAAATAGCAATCAATTTTTAGGACCTATCCCTGATGCTATCGGGAACTTATCATTGTTGACTAAACTTTATTTATACTCCAACAAATTAGAAGACTATATTCCATCAAGCCTTGGGAATTGTAAAGAACTTAATGGGTTAAATGTTGCAGACAATAGACTTAGTGGCAAAATACCCAAGCAACTTCTTCAACTTCCATCACTAAATTATTTTTTAATTTTGTCTCAAAATAGCCTATCTGGTTCAATTCTATCGGAGATTAAAGACCTCAAGATGTTGAGTTATCTCGATTTATCTTACAATAATTTATCAGGCAACATTACTAGTAGGCTTGGTGAGTGCATTAGCCTTACAAGGTTATTCCTAAGTGACAACATATTTCAAGGCATAATACCATCTTCATTAAGTTCCTTGAGAGGATTGGAGGTACTCGACGTTTCTGAAATCAATTTATCAGGAACAATTCCCCAATTCTTAGACAAATGGGTTTTCTTAGAATTTTTGAACCTATCTTTTAATGACTTTGAGGGTGAAGTGCCGGTTGTAGGAGTGTTTGCCAATGCAAGTGCAATTTCGGTTTTGGGGAACAATAGGCTTTGTGGTGGTTTGGTTACACTTGAGTTACCCAAATGCAAGGAGAAGGGTACTAAGAAAAAAAAGTTTCCTTTCTTCGTATTACTCATTTTGATTGCACCGACGTTGCTCAGCGTATTATTGTGTGTGCATCTTTTGTGTAAAAAGAAACGAAATAGTCAGTCATTTCAATCTTCAGGGAATGAACGGTTCTTGAAAGTTTCATACAATCAACTTCTCAAGGCTACTGATGGGTTCTTTATAGCAAATTTGATTGGCGAAGGTGGGTTCAGCTCTGTTTATAAAGGAATCATTGATTCTTATGATAATAGATTTGTTGCAGTCAAAGTTCTGCATCTTAAAAATCGAGGAGCTCACAAAAGCTTCCTAGCAGAATGTGAAGCATGGAGGAATATTCGGTATCGTAATGTGTTGAAGATGATAACTTCATGCTCAAGTGTTGATTTTCAACGCAATGATTTCAAAGCTTTGGTTTACGAGTTTATGCCCAATGGAAGTGTACACGACTGGCTTCATTCAAGTGCAAATACATTGAAACTTAACCTTCTTCAAAGAATAAATATTCTGAGAGATGTTGCCACCGCACTTGATTATCTTCACAATCAGTGCCAAACAACCATTGTTCATGGTGTCTTGAAGCCTAGCAACATTCTACTTGACGCTGATATGGTGGCTCATGTTGGAGACTTTGGTTTAGCTCGACTACTTGGTACAGACTTAAACCACAACAGCTCAACCAGGGTTAAAGGAACAATTGGTTATGCACCTCCAGGTAATTCTACTTTTATTCCATGATGCTTATATTTACTTACAGGTTATTGTTTGTAAATTAATTAATTGTTTCTAATTCGCAGAGTATGGTCTTGGGAGCAAGATGACAAGTATTGGGGATGTCTACAGTTTTGGAATATTATTACTAGAGGTGATGACCAGGAAAAAGCCGACAGCCGACATGTTTAATGATGGTCTTAGCCTTCATAAATTTGCTTACATGGCATTACCAGATCATGTAATGGATGTTATTGACGATGATGCAATTGTGTTGCAAAGTGTTAGATATTAGAAAAAGACTCGGTCACCCCGTGTATTTTACCGTTTATTGTTGCTCGTAGTTAAGTAGTTAATGTATAATGTTCGGTAATGGGCCGGGTATTAAACCCAACGTGTTAGCCCTTTACCAAGGCCTTAGGCCGGTTTCATTGTAACTATATAAGCCTCTTCCATGCCATGGAAGAGGTGGGTTAGTCATTTCATTAATACAAGTTCATTTTCTCACTCTAGAAAGTTCTCTCTCACTTTCTCTCTCTAGAACTTGGCTAATCCACTAGTCATTCGATTGTGTTATGATTTCCAATATCCTACAATTGGTATCAGAGCACATGGGATGATTAGCTAGATTGTGTGTGCGTTTTCTTGGTTAGTTTAGATCAAAAGTTTGGTTTTTGAAGGTTTATAGTCTTGTTCTTGGTTTTCTTTGATCTTGACGTTTGTGATGTTAAAGTTCATGTTTTTATAGTTGCTAGAGCCTTCTAGTATCAGGTTGTGCAAAAGAAACTAGGCAAAAACGTTCAAAAGGGTGATTTTTAGGTGTTTTTAGGTGAAAAACCAAGTTTTTCATTCCAGCGAGTTAGATCACTGTTCGCAGTTCTTCGTAGCGAGTTAAGTTACTGTACTGGCGAGTTGTCAGAATAGTACATTGTGTGTCAGTAAGTACAGTGTCAGCGAGTTGTCGTCTTGTGCAGGTAGCGAGTTAAGTCCAGCGAGTTATCTTCTCTTGCAGGTAGCGAGTTGGATCTAGCGACTTACAGGTAGCGAGTTGGATACTAGCGAGTTAAGCATAGCGAGTTACAGGTTTTTGAAGATCTTTTTCTAGCGACTTGTGAACAGGAACTATGTCAATTTAATTTCTGGCCAGCGAGTTGTCTACTCTCTTCCAGCGAGTTAAGCATAGCGAGTTACAGGTTTTTGAAGATCTTTTTCTAGCGACTTGTGAACAGGAACTCTGTCAATTTACTTTCTTGCCAGCGAGTTGTCTACTCTCTTCCAGCGAGTTACATCCAGCGAGTTGTTGACTTTTTGGATTTTTGAACTAAATTCTTCAACCTGTAATCCTAACAACCTTTTACAACAATTCACCATTTCACACAATCAATCACCACTTTTAACATACAATCACTAATCATTGTTCGATCAACTTAATCATTTCACAATCTATTACGATGGCTAATCTTTCGGAAGACATCCAATGTGCCGGTTCAGATACCCGACCACCTATGCTTGATAGGACTGACTTTGCATCATGGCAACAACGTATTCGACTGTATTGTCGGGGTAAAGAGAATGGTGTGAACATTCTGAAGTCAATTGATGAAGGACCATTTCAGATGGGGACATTTCGGGAAACACTAGCTGAAGGGACTGAAGGTGCCCCACATCTAGGTCCAGAACGACTACAAGTCTATTCTGACTTATCACCTGAAGATAAGGAAAGGTACAATGCTGACATTCGGGCAACGAACATCCTACTTCAAGGGCTGCCAAAAGATATCTACTCTCTTATCAATCATTACACCGATGCAAAGGACATATGGGACAATGTGAAGATGCTCCTGGAAGGTTCGGAATTAACAAAAGAGGACCGTGAATCACAACTGTATGATGACTTTGAACACTTCCGTCAGAACAAGGGAGAAACCATTCACGACTACTATGTCTGGTTTGCCAAACTCATCAATGACATGCGGAACATCAAGATGACCATGTCCAGAATGCAGCTGAACTCCAAGTTTGTGAACAACATGTTGCCTGAATGGGGTAGATTTGTAACAGCAGTGAAACTGAACAGAGGATTGAGGGACTCCAACTATGATCAGTTGTATGCTTATCTGAAGCAACACGAGGCACATGCCAATGAGAACAAAATGATACTGGATCGATTCACTCAACACATTGTGGATCCACTTGCTTTGATGTCAAATGTCTCACACCCGCGGTACTATTCACAATCATCTACAACTTTACCATCTACATATGTTCCACCACACTTTGCTGACAACACTCAACTTGATTCGGGACTCTCTTTAACAGATAACTTAATTGAGAATTTAACCAACACACTTGCCTTACTCACCCAATCATACAAAACGTACCCTCCTAAAATAAACAATCAACTCAAAACTTCATCTAACCCAAGGAATCAAGCCACAGTTCAAGACGACAGGGTTATTGTTCAAAATGTTCTGGGTCAACAGAATAGAGGACAGGGGAACAATGCACAGGGTGCAGGTACAACTGGTTATAGGGGAGCTCTAACAGAGTTGGGAATGGTAATCCAGGTCAAGCAAGGCAGGTTAAGTGCTACAACTGCAACGGTATAGGCTACATAGCAAGGAATTGCACTCATCCCAAGCGTCCATAGAACTCTGAATATTTCAAAGACAGGATGTTGCTGATGCAAGCTTAGGAGAACGGGGTAGCATTGGATGAAGAGCAGTTATTGTTTATTGCAGGTGGACAAGACAACGTCATTGATGAAGATGTGGATGAGCAACCCATTTAGGACTTAGCACTCAATGTGGATAATGTGTTTCAAGCTTATGACTGTGATGCGTTTGATTCTGATGTTGATGAGGCTCCCATGGCACAGACTATGTTCATGGCTAATCTATCATCTGCAGATCCTATTTATGTGTCGGTCCATCTTATGATTCTGACATTCTATCAGAGGTACATGACCATGTCCACTATCAGATGCTAGTTTGTGAACAAAAACCCCCCCCCCCCCACGCCAAGAACCTCATGAAGAACACGAGATGCATGAGATGTACAACCAAACTACGTTGTTGACTCACATGCTAATTATACGAGTGATAGTAATATGATTTCGTATGAACAGTATGTAAAGGACAACGCAATGTTAGTTGTACAAAGTAATGTATCTTCTGTTCCAAATGATGCATACATGATGATATTTAATGATATGCATGAAACGCATGCCTAACCTGTCTCAGTCACAACACAGAACACAGAAATTGACAATTCATTAACTGCTGAACTTGCAACATATAAGGAACAAGTTGAATTGTATGAAAGACGGGCCAGGTTTGAATTAATGAAAAGAGAACAAAAGATTGATGAACAATTAAGAATAGTTATCACTGACCATAATATTAAGGAAGAAACTCTGAAAAAGGAACTTCATTATGTAAAATGCAACTTGCTTCTTACCTCAACCATAACAAGTCAATGGAGAAGGAAAAACAAAAAAAAGTTAGGTCCTTTGAAAAAGATTTTAAAACAAAAGAAAACAAATACCTAATTTTTTTTGGACATGAAAGCTTTAAAAGAAAAGGTCGAGGATAAATTATACAAACAAGACCAGTCTCTTCAAACAGTTCACATGTTGTGTAAACCAAAACCCTATTATAATGAACATAATAAGGTAGCTATTGGCTACAAGAACCCTTTATGCCTCACCCATGCAAAGCAAGTTCAGCCTGCTCTATATAATGGTTATGAAATTATCTGTAACGCTACTTTTCTTACAGAAATATTTCTTGAACTATTTCAATACGGCTTTTACTTAAACCTATGAATTCACCAACATTATTGTTGACGTTTTTGCATGTATTTTCTCAGGTTATTATATTGCTAGCTGAGCATTGGGAGCATTCGAGTCGCGTGGATATCAAAACTTAAGGGACTCGGTTTTCTTCACATTCGATAACTATTTTTCCTTAAATATACAAAATGAGTCACGATGGAAATCTTGTAATCTTGTTAAATCATAAATTATTGGGACCTAAATTTACTCTGATTTATTTAAATCGAATGTGACATTTTATAAAACGTCTCTTTTGAGGTCGTTTACTGTAACTTGTACTTTATACTATGATGTAGCACCCCAATGTGGTATTCCGCTGCGTTGTTGAAATTTTGGGGGTGTTACAGAGTTAGATCAACATTGTCTTGCTTTTAACATTTCGGCCGAGTTGCGGCCAGAGTTGCCCGATCGGAATTCTACAATCAAGGATAGTCCAGAGGGGAAGATTGGTATGTACACGCGCTTCATTGAGTTTGCCAACTATCGAGTAGAAGCTGAGGTTGACCAAAATGTTGTTGACAGGAAACATGATGAGATTGAACGGAAAAACCTTCTTATTGCACATGATAATTTAATTGCCGATTGCTTGTCCAAAGAAGTGTTTTATGTTGCAACGAATTCTGAGCTTAATGTTTCTAGATTTACTGAAATGCATGATGCTCACACTATTGTTGAGGCACGTTGTCTGGAACTTGAAGCTGAGCTTTCTAATTTACGTGATAAGATTCAAAATGATAATCATAATGAGTTAGTTAAACGGTTTTCCAATCTTGAGGTAAATCACTTAAACCTGCAGTTAAAGTATCAAAACCTTAAAGAAAGTTTTGGAAATAATCCATCAACACCCGCTAGAGATACTCCTGATTTTGATTCAGCCTTTGTAATCGGAAAAATGAAAGCTTCTCTTCAAGGAAAGGACAACGTCATTAATAAATTGAAAACGCAAATCTCTCACTTGCAAGAGACCCGTAGTGAAGCTGACCGTACACTTGACTTCAGGGCCTTAGATTTTCAGATCACTCAGTTAACTGAAAAAGTCACTGTTCTTCAAGAACAAAATGAGCTTTTTAGGGCAGAAAATGCAAAAATTAAGCAGCATTACAAAGAATTGTATGATTCTATTAAGATCACTCGTGCTAAGCATCTAGAATAGACAAATGCCTTGACAACTGAAAATGAGAATCTGAAAGCCCAAATGCAGACTAAAATGAAAAGTGTCACTAAGGATCATGTAAAACCAACAGTTCTTGCACCAGGAAAGCATGCTATAGATGTTGAACCGATTCCCCCTCGCAATAGGAACAATAGGGAAGTTCATCTAGATTATCTCAGGCATCTTAAGGAAAGTGTAGAAACCCTTCACAAAATAGTGGAGGAAGCTAAGGTTGAACGACCCTTAGATAGGTCAATAGTCTTTGCTTACCATTACACTAAACACTCTCAAGAACTCTTAGAATATGCGATTGGCACTTGTCTGAAAGACTTTAACAAACGAGATAAAAAGCATGCTCCTACCCCTTTAATTAGCAAAAAGCAAGTTACTTTTGAAGAACAATGTGACACGTCAAATAGTAACACACACATACATGTAGGGCAACTGAACACTCAGCAGACTAATGTCCCTGTGCCTCCTTCTACAAGAGTAAACTGTTGCACCAATGCTAGCAGATCACAGCCTAGGCGCAATACCAAGAAAAATAAGATCTCGCCAGCTAAAGGTGTCAACAAGAAGAAAGTAGAAGAACACCCTAGGACAAATAAGTCTAACTTAAGAACCACGAATCGTGTTGATTCTAGTAGTAGCTCTAAGCGTACTGTAATTAATTCGAATTCTGATTCTGTTTGCCAAACATGTAACAAGTGTTTAATTTCTGCAAATCATGATATGTGTGTGGTTGATTATTTGCAATCGGTTAAGGCACCCCCCTCTATTCATAATAGTCATAATGTTGTGCGCAAAGTTAAGCAAGTTTGGAAACCTAAGCAAGTTAGGCAAGTATGGAAACCCACAGGCAAAGTGCTTACCAGTGTTGGTCATCAATGAAGACCCATGGGCAGAATATTCACCTTAGGAGAACAGTGCCCTTTAACTAGGCTCACTGCACCCAAAGTAGTATATGCTAAGCAAAACGTGTATCATGCCATTACTTGTGCTAACAAACAGGAACCCAACCAAAATTTTATTGGAGAACGAAATTCATGTGAAATTTGAGGAATGTAATGTCTTGTGTTTTTGTAATCTTTCGAATATTTGCGAGGCATTGTCACCTAGAATAAGATAACCAAGATCACATTTTAATTGTATTTTACTTGTAGTAATGTCTTGAGTTCTTTCCTAGTGTGTGCCTATATGCAACAAATGTAGAGTAACGATTAACTCGACCTAAGTATAACATCCTAAGAGTTAATCCAAACGCTCCTTAGTTTGATTTTGCTCAACCAAACAAGTTGAAAAATACATATGAATTATGTATCTCGAAATTTGTTCATGAGGTCATTATGCATGTATTTGAAAACGTTTTTAGGTTGTATTGACAATGCATAACAACAATTTTATGATGTTCCTAACGTGAGTGATTTGAAAATAAAATTGGGGTTTTGGTTCGAAATCAATTTTTCAACAAGTTCACTAATGTATGCAAATCCTATATCTACGGGAAGCATATTAGTTATACATTGTATCCTAGTACTCTTAATTGCACAAAATCGAAAGAAAAATCGAAAATCCCCAATTTTGATTTTTGGTGTTCATCATGAACCCTAGACTCAAATTGAAAAGAAAAAATAGATGAAATGACTTACCAATTTGATGAACTTTGTGTGAAATTAGGATGATTAAAATAATGTTGATTTGGATCTTCAATGAAGATTTTAATGATTGATTTTGAGTTTTGGTATGATTTGGGTCAGTTTCTAACGCACCAGCAGTAAGGGAGTGTTTGTTTTTGGTGTTTTTGAGAAAAAATTTTGTTTAGTGTCCCCCAAATATGGTCTGTTGATGGCGGTCCCATATCTCCTGGCGGTTCCAAATATATTGGGGGCCGCCCTCAGGCAGCAATTTTGAACTTATTTTTAACAAAAATTTCACGAAGAGGAGTGACAATTTAATTTGCAATTTGCGAATTAAACATGCTTAAAGTACTTCGGATGAAGTTTTTAAGTTGTCACGACACAGAATGGAACACAGACTAGAATTGAAACAGAAGAATGAGAAGCGTACTTAATATGATTTATGGAATGTGTTCCATCATTCCTAAACCAAGACGTAGATAGTTAAACGATTCACGTTTAAGAGGTTTAAGACGAATGTCAGCAATGTTGTCGATGGACGGTACATTTTCGATTGAGACATGTCCTTTTTGATATTTATCACGAAGAAAGTGATGACGAATTTCGATGTGTTTGGTACGAGAATGTTGCACCATGTTTTTGCTAAGGTCAATCGCGCCCTTGTTGTTGCACATGATGGGAACGTCGTCGAGTCGTACGTCGTAGTCGATGAGAGCTTGTTTCATCCATAGTGCTATGACATGCCTTTCGCGCTTACGTATTCGGCTTTGTAGTGGATATAGCAAGAGCGGTTTGTTTCTTTGAGAACCAAGATGTCAAGCAACATCCCACGAACGTACAAATACCGCTAGTGCTCTTTCGGTCCACATAATCTCCCGCATGATCAGAGTCGGCATATACTATGGTTTCTATGCCGGTCCCCTTAGGATACCATAATCCTAAGTGCGTAGTGCCCTTTAATGTAATCTGAAGATAACGCTTAACCGCTTCAAGGATGAGAGGTTTTAGGGAGCCCTTGTTAAGCGGACCACAAAGGCGAGACACTAAACATGATAAACGGGCCTACTTGTTAGGTATAATAGACTAACCTATCATGCCTCGATACTTTGGTGTTTGTCCTACCGACTCACACTCTTACCTTCGTGAGTTTAGTTCGAGGACAATGGGGTTTTCATTAGTTAGAGTCTTCTATACCAAATTTTTCATAAGCATTACTATAATGTACTTATATTTGAATTAAAGAATATATCGTCTTCCATTGTTTAATTTTGCAAATCCAAGGTAGAAGTTAAGTTCACACCATCATGCTCCTCACGAACACGTCATGCAATGGATTTTTGCAAATATCATCACACATGGTCTTGACAAGTCCGAACCGAATATAATGTCATCAACATATATTAAGAACAATGATGAGAATTTGAACTTTCTTCTTAGTAAAAAAGAGTGTTATCACCATTCCTATTTCTAATATTCTTGTTTAATAAAAAAGCTTTTAATCTATCATAGACCAAAGCTTTGGGTGCTTATTTAAGACCATATAAAGCTTACTTCAATTCATAAACATGATCCGGTTTTTCGAAATCAATGAATCCCAGAGGTTGTGCCACGTATACCTCCTCATTGATAAAACCGTTCAGGAATGCACTTTTTACATCCATTTGGAATAATTTAAAATCTAAGGCGCAAGCATAAGCTAATAATATCCTAATAGACTCAAGTCTAGCAACTAGGGCATAAGTTTCATCTTAATCGATGCCCTCTGCTGTTAATAGCCTTGACACTAATCTAGCCTTATTTTCGAGAACAACACCCGTTCTCGCTAACTATTCTATCTAAACCCCACTTAGTTCCTATAATTGCCATATACTTATGTTGTGGAACTAACACCCAAACTTCTTTTGCGAATGAATTGATTTAAATCTTCTTGCATGGCGACCTTCCAACTTTCAACTCCTAAGGCTTCATTCACATTCCTTAGGTTCTATGGTAGAGATAAAAACTATAAAAGTTACTTTGGTTATTGGCTTTTGATCTAAGGGTTATCTTTGTTTGAGGTTTCCTAATACATTTTCAAGGGATGGTTTCCTAGATTCCTTAATATAACTATTTAGACAATCTTTAAAAGTTTTCCATCCTCAACAACATTTTCTAGGTTTTTTCTTTTTGATTTCCCTAATAGCTTCTTCTTCATCTAAGTTCTTCGCCACAAGGGTGATGTCTTAGAGGGTAGAGGAGTTTCATTGAATGTCACATTGAGTGATTCTTTGATTTTCCTAGTGTGTTTATTAAGAATGATATAGGCTTTACTATTTTGGGAGTAACCTAAAAAGACACCTTCGTAAGACTTTGGGTCAAACTTGGTAAGGTAGTCTTTAGTGTTTAGAATGAAGCACTTGCTTCTAAACACTCTAAATAGTCAGATTAGAGTTTCCAACCTCTCAAGATTTCCATAAGGTGTTTTTCCTAGGATGGTTCTAATTAGGATTCGGTTGAGAAAAATGATCGAAGATCTACGCGTTACACCAAAACTTTTGTGGTAACGATTGCTCGTTCAACATTGTTCTACTTATTTTTTGAAGTGTCCTATTTTTCCTTTCAACCACGCCATTTGATTGAGGAGTGCGTGGAGCCGAGAAGTTGTGAGTAATACCATGCCATTACAAAACTCGTCAAATTGCACTTCATTACAAATTCTCTACGTGGTCTGTTCTTATTGACACTATTGGTACATCCTAGTTATGATTTTGGATTTTTCTTACAAAATAATTTGAATTGATCA
The DNA here is from genome assembly GCA_026074375.1 of Tanacetum coccineum. Classification (NCBI taxonomy): domain Eukaryota; kingdom Viridiplantae; phylum Streptophyta; class Magnoliopsida; order Asterales; family Asteraceae; genus Tanacetum; species Tanacetum coccineum. Next base: position 7,737 of record BQNB010000876.1, on the reverse strand, counting down.
AAAGCTTCGGTTACATTCTTAAGAAATCTAGTCCAAGTATACCTAGAGTAGTCATCTACTATGACTAGGGTGTAACGATTTCCTTCATAGCTCCGTACGGCGGATGGACAAAAAAGATCCATATGGATAAATTGTAAGCATTTAGTCGTTGAGACTACATTCTTAGCTTTGTGACTAGCATGACCTTGTTTCCAATTTGCGAAAAAAGCATCACGAAAAATTGATCAAACTTAAGCTTATCGTAGGATTCTAACTATATCCTTAAATCTAACGATTGAATTGTAACGCATATTCGTTACAAGATCTCCTATGCACAAAGTGGAAATATCATCAATCGTTTGCTAGACAAATTAATACTTAGTGTTTATTTCCTAATCTCATCAACATATCACCTTTCTTCCTAATACCTCTAACCTATCACTTTACCACCTTAGAATTTCACTATCATGTTCAGTAAAAAGTATAATTCTACACTTATTATCACATATTTGTTCCCTATACTTAGCAAGTTGAAACCTAGATTATCACATGTTCTACCTTAACAATTTTAAGAGAGTCATTATAAATATACCTTTGCCAATGATGTTACCGCGAAGACTACAACCAACAAAAATAACGTTACCATCCAAGTATGCCTTGTAATGTAGCAGAAAGCTATCGGTTGCCTCATATTTTTGAACATCACTCTCCTTGATCCATTCGACAGCTCCAATCGACTCCATGGCATATCCCTTTGGTGCTTGAGCTACAAGACATGTCTCGTCTGGATCCTTTTCATCATCTCTTCACTGCTATCGCTCCAAGACCCCAACAAATGCTCTTTGTTCTTGTCTCACAGTGGCTTTGGACATTCTCCATAAGATGATTTGATCTCCGCCTTCTAAAGCACTTCCATTTACTTTGCGCGTTTTTGTCGTCTCATCTTCTTTGAAACGTCTTTTTGTCGTTTCGAGGTTGTCTTACAAATCTACCTCATCTCTAAAGAGACTTCTTGAAGTCTCTTACCCTATAGCGTACTCACCGTCTTCACTACCGAAGTTGACGCTCTTTCATCACTAGATTCTTCTTAGCCTTTAAAGCAATAGATTTCCTTTCAACTTTGCTTTGAACTATTTTGGAACTTTCTTGATGAACATCTCATTGGACCTTAGCGGTTTTTCCAATAGCTCATCAAGAGATAGTGATTTAAGTATTTTGAACTCTTCAATCATCCGGTGACCTATGCTCTTATTTATGATTGTAGAGCTTCTAAGAAAACTTCCTACGTAGTTCTTACTAGCGTAACCTTCATCCAGAGCTTTAAGACTAGTAAAAATAGTATTAAATCTAGCAAAATCACTATCTATAGATTTTGTCTTCGGAAATGAAGAAATGTTCCATATTGTTTGAACCAAAAAAAAAAAGGGTCCCCGATTCTTTTATAATAAATCTTGTACTTGGCTATAACCTGATTGGTGATTAACAAAGTTTCCAATTTACTTTTGTCGTATTACACATGAAAATTCGTTCATATTACCTTCTAGGTCAAAGCATGTAAATAACCATCTTGCTTTAATATTTTTCGCAATCCTTCTTTAAGATCATTATTTTGTTTTTCAAAAGGGACAACCGCATCAAGTTGTTTCCGGAATTTGAATAATGGGTTGAGAAAATCACCAATTGGTAATAACATGCCAAAGATCTTAGATCTTTTAAATTAACATATGATTCGAATCTATTTTTCCAATAGATAAAACTATCGCTTTCAAAAAGTGGTGGTCTTTGAATAGATTTCCCTTCTAGATATTTGTCGGAATCCATAGATCGATCAAAGCTTTAAAATACAATATATTTTAAAAATCCTGAGTGACCTTGCTCCTGATACTAATTGTAGAAACTAGAAGGGGGAGGGGGGTGAATAGTTTACAAATTAATTGACCGGTTTAAAATTCTTTGCTTCTAAAATGGTTTGATTCGAGTTATATGTTAATCAATTAACAATATGAATCACAACAAAAACTATCTAATGTAATGAACTGAATGAACAATAATAATATAAAGAGATAAGGAAAAAAACGATCAAACCAAGACCACAAGATTTTATAGTGTTTCGCAATGAAGCATCTCTTCGTTCATACCTGAGTTCACCTGGGAACGTGAAGATTCGTTCAAACAGAAATACCCACAACTCTTCACAAACCGGGCTTCGTCATCCATTACAAGGTCTTAAGCTTTGAGGACAAAGCTCTTTTAACGGGTGGAGACTGTAACATTTCTCAATTTAGGTCATTTTATGACTCTTATTATTCGTCACTATTTATTTTGATCCGACACGCGTTTACTTTTAAATTAACTTTTAAGATAAATCGCGTAGACTAGAAATGACCATTTAATGTAAACGGTCATCAAATAAATTAAGGTTTACATCAACCAAGTAGCATATAATTATTAAAAGGGTTACGTTTCACAATAAAATACATTTGGACACACCTCAGAAATACCTATACTTACCTAGACTCAAACCAATACCCACTTTTAAAACCTTAACATAAAAATTAAATCAATTTTGTGTACAAAACCCACTATAGTCGAATATGGGCACCAAAAACAACTAGAAATCTTCCAAGATATTACTAAGTACTTGTACAACTCTCCTTTAATTAATATTAGTCCTTAATGTTCTTAGTTAAGCTACATTATACATTGGATGACAACCATTTCTTGCCCTTTACCCTTGGATACCACGGCTACAAGCTACATAACACACAAATCACCAAAAATCTTTCTAGTATCTCTTAAAGGAACATGTACATCTTATGTTTAATTAAGATAGGTACTTATGGTCTCTAATTAGCTAAATACCCATTGGTTAATAACCATTAGT
>BQNB010000875.1:134426-153773 GCA_026074375.1 Tanacetum coccineum | reverse complement strand
GTGATCATGGTTTCATGCATGCATGGTCCATAGTTAATATCTTTCCTTGAAAGTAGCTTATGTCAACAACTTCCTTAGTTACAGTTTACTTTCTTGTTGCTATATATATTGTACGTAAGCTTGTTGAGAATGAAGAGAAGAAAAAGAATGAAAAGTTCGTTCAAGATTAGTTTTTAATTTAGTTGTTAAGTTTAGTTATCCTCTTCTATTTGGGATTAACCTTTTTAGACTTTTAGGCATTAATATTTGTGATTCGGTGTACTGTTTTGGATTTGAGTGGTTTATGCCCTCATATTTGAAAGTTGAAACCCATATGATTCTTTGTTTAGTTGGAACTACTTTAGGAGCCTTACAAACTGTATGTTCATTTGCGGTTATTGCTTGTTGATAATTTAGTATATCCGTTACTTTTGTTGCGCATATGCTAATTTTTGCTAACAACCTAACCGGTACGATATTATCTTAGATAAGAGGATGAGTTGCTTGTCGCACAATGTGTAACGGTGTAAGGGACTAAGGGAGGAGAGTGATATCGACTCTTCTCTTGATGACGTATAGTATGAGCACCAAGCTTGCTGGGCTTAGTTCATAATATACGTATATGGGCTCAGGCCCAATACAACAAATAGCTGGACTGCTAAGCCTGACAAGGGCCATGCTCCGGATATTTCAAAGACGCATGTGAATATCTTCTCAACCGCACCCGTGCACCTCCGCGGACAAACACTGGTCGCGGAAGAACACTCGCGTCCGCAAATACGATTACACGTGGACCTTTGCCCGACAAGGGACCCACTCCGGCTACTAACAGTCGCAAGCGAAATACTAGGAAACCCGTGTTAGGCTTGCTTATAAATATGAGTCATTTCACACCCCAAAAAGGTACATTCTATCCAATCATTAATACACACACATATTCTGACATTCTCTGACAAACATGTGTACTTACTCTCACGCCAGAGCTTAATCGCAGGGTCCGCCCTGCGGTAAGGCTAACGGTTTATTCTCATTTGTGCAGATTATCTCTTCATTACTTGGATTAGTACAAGATCTACATCACAACCCATCCATTGGCCCAGCCCAATAGATGATCTAAACTCATATTCACCCTCATACACAGTTTTTGTACTAACAATGTTCAAAATGAACATGAGAGGGTAATGTTGAGTTTATTGTGAGAGGGAGGAAAAAAGTGAGCCACCTTGTAAGAATTTTATTGTATTTTATTTAAGATATCCACTCACACAAAATGAACATTACCTCTCATGTTCATTTTGAACATGAGAGGATCTTTATCCATGACTTATATATGTTCTTTTTTAAATGTTGAACACTAATCCAATATCATCATCAACAAATTTAGGCATGTACTCGCATTTTTGGCCCGCTCCTAAACGTCTTGGATTTCTCAAAGACCTTAGAAACCACATGCATGAGGGAAATCCTGAGGCTCAACTATTACTTGATACATATCATCAAAAAGTATTATCCGTCAGTAAGTGAGTTTTTGTGTTTTGAGTATCGAAACGCGGTTTGATAAGTAGCTTGGTTCATGCATTCGGGAAGAAGACCACAATCCAAATCAAGTGAGACCAAATGGTCAATTTTAGCATAATGATGACCTAGAATACACATAACAATGCATAGCGACATAACAAAGGTTTTTGTCTCGATTATGGTAACTGGTTTTTTTTTTTTGAACGGCAATTTTAACTATCTCACAATATTCACATTACAAATCAATCTCATATGTTCTAAGCATGACGACTTGAACTCACAACCATTTAGTTGAGGAGTTTCTCACACAACAAGAGGTACCATTTAGACACAAAACCCCTTTTGTGCTAAATCAAAGAGTTACAAACAACAACATAGTTGTCTCGATGCAAGCATATCCTTGGCCAACTTTTTCAAAGAAAATTAAGTTTTTTGTATGGTGTCTTAGTTCTATTTTATATTTTGACTAATAATTACTATAACTAACAAAAAGCAGGAACATCGCATTTAATGCGCGAGTTGACCCGACCCGAGTGCATCGCCGAGTCGACCCGACCCGGTCTGACCTGTTTACCCGTCGGTATTTACGAAATAGCCCCTCGGGTATTTACGAAATACCCCATCGCACTACGTGTCATATCACGAAAAGTACCCTCATTTTAAAAAAAATTACAAAATACCCTCTCCCCCACTAACGGCTTTAAGTAACGACCGTTAGTTAATTTTTTTTTTGAATTTACAAAATTTGTCCTTGGGATCGGTCGTTACTTAATGACTTTTTTTTTGCAATTTATAAAAATATACCCCCTCTCACTATGTGTCAAAGACAACGACAATCACCACCGGACCCACTTCAGCTAACCCAAAACGACGAGTCAACCCAAAATGATGCCCGCTAATCGTCCCGTAGTGGATCGCGGATGTACATCCTCGTTACATTTAAGCGTTAAATTTTATTTACGATGTCTAATCTTTCATTAAGGTGATATGTAACTTGAACACTAGAGTCAAAACTTTATGTAATTAGGTAATTAACTAATTCAGATAGATGGTTATGTGTCTTCTCGCAGCAAAGCTCAAGCCTAAACCTTAAGCTTTTAAGTTTACTTGCTACCTTTTTCCCTTTTCTAGCAAACCTAATACATGAGGGTATTTTTCGTCGAATAATTTCATCAACATTTAATAGAATATATAGTTTACATTGCGTACATAAAAAGCTAATGATGGGCTAAGTCCTTAATCGCATTAGTGGACTATAAAACATATTCAGCTTAAATTTCGAGCAGTAGGTCTTTGAGCGTTCAAATTAGAACGGAAATAAACAAATAAAGTCATAGGAAGAAACTTGGCAAAGATATTATCATAGTGAAACCACGATGACACATGAAGTACACGAACCTAACCCGAAGCAACATAATCACTGATAAAGTGAATGTCAATCACTTGTCGGCCGCTGATACCACCTAAAATCTTAAGACCAAATTTACCCCATATACACTCATTTGATGATCTTGGTGAGTTTGTGTGATGAGGGTTGTAAACTCCCACTAAATTTTATAAGTCCCTAAACAGTGTACCTAACCGTTGTAGTGTAGTATAGGAAAGACACAGGGGTTGTTATCGTTCTCTAGGGGAATAGCGTGTGAATGTTCGAACTAAATGTAACTAAGGTCTACAGGTTGAAAGAAGAATATTTTTGTATATTTATATTTTATGAAAGCAATTTAAATCTCGGGTTTGAAGGGGAGGTTGTTTTAACTAACTATCTAATAATTAAACTAATCTAATGTGGAGAATTCGAATGATAAAAGAGAAGTGTTTACTTAATCAAGCATGATCCTTAGTATGCTTCTCCAAACTATATTGCCTTGTCACACTTGTGATGTATGTGTAAGTATTTCTGAGAAACATGACGAATTACACGAAAACGTCGTCTACGTGATACCTTGCTAGGGAAACGCACAAGTAAGATAATATGAAGACTGTTACAAGGCCCTAAGGAGATAGACGTGCATTAAAATACTTAGAGGCAATCATTATGGGTAAGGTAGTATGAAGACTATTACCAATGGAATCCTTTATACACAATCATCCCGCTCTAGATCTTCGATACACTTAAGTAACTAGGGTTCTAGAGTCTAAACATGCACACACATCAATCAAGAAGCAATATAATTAGGATCTACATACTAATTCACATGTAATCATAAGTTAACACTAATGAGATCTAGCATAGCATGTTAAAGATAAGCAAAACACAATAACCAATTAAACAATAAGACATATTGAAAGATGAAAGGATAAAAGAACTTCACTATATTGAAACAAGCAAGTAGGGAAGGTAGAAAATGGTTGGGAAACCCTAAAATACTCTCAAAGAGCTACAAATCGTTCTCTAATGAACTCCACACCTATTATGCTATCTAAAACCCTAAATTCGAGTTTGTATTTATAAGAAAAGGAACCGCGACGGCGTCGCAATAAATCCTGACGCCGTCGCGCCGAGAATCTTCTAGGGTTTCTTTATGACGGCTACAATCCAGACGCCGTCACAAATTCTTCTGACGCGGTCGCTTGATCATCTAGACGGCATCCCAAGCAATCCTGACACCGTCTCCATCACCTGTAAACAAATCTTCAAGCCTTCGTTGTGTAAAGTTTCAATCTTGTCCTGTTTCTTCAAAAATAGAGCCCAAAACACGTGTATTTCCTCCAAATGTCTTCCAAGTGCTAAAAACACAAAAAGAAACGATTAAGCATATATTTTATGCATTTTTGAATGATTATAGGGGTTTAATGACTCCGAAAAAGTGTATAAAATTACACCTTATCATTGAGTTTCTTGCTGCTTGCAATAGTAATTTAGTATGATAATTAAAAGATATGGTCTAGAATATACAATCAAAAGATATGATTACTGAAAATGCTTTTAAACCAAATAGAGGGCTTGATTTCCTTTAAAACATATAGACAAAGGGTTTTTTGACGCATTAGATAAAGTTAAGGAAATAGACATAAAATCTTAATCCTATGAATATATTGGTGAATGACTCAACAGTCAAGATATGTGGTATGAGCAAAAGCAAATTCTTGAAGGATCAACTAGGTAAGTGTTCCATTATGTTATTTGCAATAAAAAATTTTGTTTTGATTATTTGTAATAATTTCATTTTATTTAATAGATGGGGAGCTTCGGACCTGCATGACATGCCACATGTCATCCTGTACATACATTTTGAAGGACGACATACACTTCAGGATAAAGACATAATAGGAACTTTCAGCCCTCACGTTCTTGACACAAATGACATCTCTAAATTGAAGCTGACTGAACTAATGTTGAAGCATTATATCTTCTTACAAAAACTGGAATTATCCAAGTAGCACAAAGGTACGTTAGTTAAAACCTGAAAATTCTAATATATAAATGATTGAAGCAACCCGAAACTATGAAATGGCATTACAACATCAGTATAAAGAACTTGAGTGATTTTATATATAAATGATGGTAGAAGTTTACATCTACTTGAGTGTCATTTGTTATGTGACTTATATATTTTCTTTCTAAAATGGTCAACAACAATTATCCAACAACCTGATCAGCAGATTTTATGATGCATACGTTTTGCTGGGACGCTCCTAAGCGCTTGTTTTTTTTTAAATCTTAGCGACCATTTGACAGAAGGAGATCCCACTCCTAGACTCATAATAGATATAGAGAACATCAAAAATGATGTTGTTCCTGTGGGTGTTCCATTTACGTCTACTCACAAACCTTCTTGGTTCCACGTATTAGGTGGAACCAATTCTGGTCCCTCGTTTATAGTATGAAATTTTGGAAAAATCGTAAATTATCGTTGCCATACGATGATGGTAAAGTATGAAGCTTAATAAGAGTGGTGCGAAATGCAAGAAGTCACATTGAGAAAACCAGAGCCAGAACCAACAAGAACAACCCCAAGTTCACGATTATTGCTCAACACTTGGGAACTAATGATACAGAGTTGGAAGAAAATTTTCGTGCTAAGTTTCTGAATCTTCTTATAAAATTACATGATGCGGCTAGAAGTCATCAAGCTTCCATAAACATCATCCAGAAATATTATTATTGAGTAAGTGATTTTTATCAATATTTGGTAAATCCCATGAAATTGCTTAGATATGATATGGTGGTTAAGAACTTGGGAAATCCCATAAAAACACAATATTTTGTATATCACTTGCCCTATGTTATTTTGTCTTTTCTATCATTTCTACCTCTTTCAAAACCTACAATCCACAAAATAACTACCATGGCCGCTTTCTCCTTTAAAATACACCAGTCACAACTGATTCCACATCAAGATATAAAACACACGTGCAATGTACTTCAACTTACCCCAATCTTGTAGTGGCATCATCAAACGTGCTAGAAGTAGTCACACTACGTGTTTCCTTCGGTCATAATATTGCTAAAATAGCGACAAATGATTATATCCACAGGTGAGTGGTGCATCATTGGAACCCGGGTGTTCAATTAGGTATTTTGGTTTTTTATATATATATTTTGTGCCAGCTTTGAAAGATAAAAATATGAAGTAATAAGGGATTAAAATCAAAACAATAATGGCAATGTTTTCACTAAGGAGTCTGTCTAAACAACCTACTATGTCTAATTTGTCGGGTTCTTGGTTCGACATATTAGGTGGCTACGGGTCCAGGAACATCATCCTTGATGGTATGAGGTAGAAGGTTCCAACATAGAGTATGAGATAGATGGTATGAGATAGATTGTATGAGATAGAAGGTTCCAACACCGGTAATGGTAGTTATTTTGTAGATTGCAAGTTTTGAAAGAGGTAGAAATGAGAGAAGAGAGAAAACAACATAGGACAAGTGATATACAAAATATTGTGTTTTTATGGGATTTCCCAAATTCTTAACCACCATATCATAATTAGGCAATTTCATGAGATTTACCAAATGTTGATAAAAAATCACTCACTCAACAATAATATTTATGGATGATGTCTATGGAAGCTTGATGACTACTAGCCGCATCATGTAATTTTGTCAAAAGTTTTGGAAATTAGCACGAAATTTTTTCTTCCAACTCTATATCATTGGTTCAGGTGTTGAGCTATAATCGTGAACTTGGGGTCGTTCTTGTTGGTTTCGGCTGTGATTTTTTCAATGCAACTTCTTGCATTTCGCACCACTCTTATTAAGCTCCCTACTTTACCATCATCACACGACAAAGATAATTTACGATTTTTTTTCAAATTTGCATACTATAAAGGAGGGTCTCATAATTGGTTCCACCAAATACGTGGAACCAAGAAGGATTCTGAGTAGACGTAAACGGAACGCCCAAAGGAACAACATCATTTATGATGTTCTCTATATCTAGTATTAGTCTAGGAGTGGGATCTCCCTCTATCAAATGGTCGCTAAGACTCCAAGCGCTTAGGAGCGTCCCAAAAAAACGTGTGCATCATTAAATCTGTTGATCTTGTTATTGGAAAATTGTTGTTGACCATTTTAGAAAGAAAATATATAAGTCACATAACAAATGACACTCAAGTAGATTTTAACTTCTACCATAATTTTTGATCAAGAACGTGAGGGCTGAAGTTCCTGCTACGTCTTTATTGTGAAGCGTGTGTCATCCTTCAGAAATTATGTAGAGGATGACATGTGCCATGTCATGAGGTCCCGAAGCTCCTCATCTATTAAATAAAATGGAATTATTACAAATAATCAAAACAAAAAACTTTATTGCGATTAATATAATGGAACACTTGCCTGGTTGATCCTTCAAGAATTTGCTTTTGCTCATACTACATATCTTGACTATTGAGTCAATCACCAATATATTCCAAGGATTAAAATTCTACGGCTATTTCCTTAACTTTATCTAATGCGTCAAAAAACCCCTTTGTTTATACATTTTAAAGGAAATCAAGCCCTTTATTTGGTTTAAAAGCATTATTAGTGATCATATCTTTTGATTGTAAATTCTAAACCATATTAATCGTAGCTAATATATCATACTAAATTACTATAGCAAGCAACAAGAAACTCAAACTCGCCAAGCTCATCAAATGAGTGTATATGGGGTAAATTTGGTCTCAAGATTTTAGGTGGCATCGGCGGCTGATATAGTGATTGACTTTCATTTTATCAGTGATTATGTTGCTTCGGGTTAGGTTCGTGTGCTTCATGTGTCATCGTGGTTTCACTATGATAATATCTTCACCAAGTGTCTTCCTACAACTTTATTTGTTTATTTCCGTTCTAGTTTGAACGTTCGAAGACCTACTATTTGAAATTTTAGCCGAATATGTTTTATAGTCCATTAATGCGATTAAGGGCTTAGCCCATTGTTAGCTTTTTATGTATGCAATGTAAACTATAATTCTATTAAATGTTGATGTAATTATTTGGCAAAAAATGCCCTGCTGTATTAGGTTTGCTAGAAAAGGGAAAAAGGGAGCTAGTAAACTTAAAAGCTTAAGGTTTAGGGTTGAGCTTTGTTGCGAGAAGACACATAACCATCTATCTGAATAAGTTAATTACATAAAGTTCTGAACCTCTAGTGTTCAAGTTACATATCACCTTAATGAAAGATCAAGCATCGTAAATAAAATCTAACGCTTAAATGTAATATTTATTAGTGAAACTATAAAATAGAAGTAAGACACCATACAAAAAACTTTCTTTTCTTTGAGAAAGTTGGCCAAAGATAAGCTTCCATCGAGACAACTATGTAGTTGTTTGTATCAACTCTTTGATTTAGCACCAAAGGGATTGTGTTCTAATGGTATCTCTTGTTCTGTGAAAAACTCCTTAACCAAATGGTTGTGGGTTCTTAGGACACATGCGATTGATTTGTGGTGTGAGTATTGTGAGATAGTTAAAATTGTCTTAAAAAAACCTATTTGATTTAGCAGATCACTATCATAACTTGTTATAGAAACAAAACCAATTACCATAATCGAGACAAAAACCTTTGTTATGTCATTATGCATTGTTATGTGTATTCTAGGTCATCATTAAATTAACCCTTTTTCTTAATTAAAAGATTCTGGCTGGTGTAACCAAACCTTTTTCTCCATACCATTTTGATGTGTTTGGAATTGGATTTTAATGGTATGTGCTTAATTACAAGAGAGACTGGTATGTGCTTAATTACACATACCATTTTCTCCAACCAAACACATTAAAAGAGAGACTGGTATGTGCTTAATTACACATACCATTTTCCATTAAAACGGACTTAAATGACTAAAAACGTATCATAAATACATCGTATTTGTATGTTTTGCATTTGTATTGTGCAGGAAAGAGAGACTGAAATTGGAATCTGATTCCAATTCCATAATGTGTTTGGTTGGCAGAATGTTTAAATTCAAAATCTGAATTACATTCTTAGGGTGTTTGGTTGGCGGAATGAATGTAATGAATTAACTCAAATTCCTTTATGTGTGGAATTCAACATTCCATCATAAAACGGAAGGAAAGTTTATAATTCCATGGAATTCGATATTTTTATCATCAAAAATAAATTATTATTATTATTATTATTATTATATTAATTTATTATTATTATTATTAATTATTTTGTTATTATTTTATTATTATTATTATTATTACTTTTTATTTATATATTATTAATTTCTTAAAATTTTATTTATTTATTTATTTAAAAATTATATTATTATTTATTTTTAAAAAATTATATATATTTATTTTTAAAAAATTAAATATATTTATTTATTTAAAAATTATATTATTTTTTATTTTTTTAAAATTATATTTATTTATTTATTTAAAAATTTATTTAAATATATATTTAATATTATATTATTATTATTTATTTACTTATTTATTATTATTATTATCTATTTATTTATTTAAAAATTATATTATTTTTTAAAAATTATATTATTATTATTTATTTATTTTTTAAAAATTATATTATTATTATTTATTTATTTTTTAAAAATTATATTTATTATTATTAATATAGTTATATAATTTGTTTTTTCATTTCATTTTTTTCCAACCAAACACGCAATAGTTTTCACAAATTACAATTCCGTCATATTCCAATTCATTAACATTCCAATTCCTTAACATTCCAATTCCTCAAACACATTCCAATTCCACCAAAAACATTCTGCGAACCAAACGGCCCCTAAGCGTAATGGTCAATAATTTAACAAACCCAAAATTAGTGTCTAATCTAGGGGTGAGCAGAAAAACCGATAAGACCGAAAACCGAACCGAACCGAACCGAACTAATAACCGAACCGAACTACTAATTCGGTTCTCGGGTTAGATATGGGTTTGGCACTCTGAACCGAAAACCGAATTCATATATATATATATATATATATATATATATATATATATATATATGTATGTGTGTGTGTAAATACCATTAAAATGTTATCATAATATAAAAAAAACACTTTTATGTTAATAATAATTTTTTGTTTACTAAAAATCTATGTAATTATTAATCTTTTTTAAAAAATAGTGAAATTCTGATTATTCGGGTCAACCTGAGAACTTAACTGAATCCAAATTCGGTTTTCGGGTTGACCTAAATTTTTTTTTAACCGAATAACCCGATAACTGAACCAATCAACACCCTAATCAGCTTTTCAATTCATCACTAACCCACCACCTCAAGTCTAGTGATGACCACAAACTAAACAACCAAACACACACAAAAAATAATACCAACCGAACAAGAAAACACTGGCGTAGCTATATGGATGCTTTGGTGGACCATGGCCAACCCACAAATATTTGTAATAATTTATATTGTTTAAGTATTTATATTAGCCCGTTACAAATTCAAACCATTTTGGCCTAACTAAAAAAATAGTCTATCATATCATAATAGTCATCGTTGCTCATGGTGCTGTTTTTAGCATAACTTTGGTTATTTACATTACATCTATTTGCTAATTTGGTTACCACCTATGTTATATTGATGATGACCGGTTGAGTTATACGCGCCATGTCACCAGTTGGGCCTTAGAAGAAAATAAGTGGGTCAAGCCAAATAGGTGAATAATCATAACATTTGATCAAATAGCTGGTTGAGGTCCACATCGTTTTTAATTTTGATTTTTTTCAAGCTCCCCATTGACATTCCATAGATATAGCACTTGGTGGAAATTAAATTTTTTTTAGCAGTACTACATAATATTGTAAGTTATAATGAAACATACAAGGGTGATGCAAAGTGAAATACGGATCAGTATTCATTTCTATGGCTATTTCCTTAACTTTATCTAATGCATCATAAAACCCATTTTGTCTATATTTTTTTAAAGGAAATCAAGCCCTCTATTTGGTTTAAAAGCATTATCAATGATCATATATTTTGATTGTAAATTCTAGACCATATTGCCTGCAACCAGAATACAACCAAAAGACATCCGCTAAAACAACATCCTTGTTTGGAAAGTTAAACTTGGCGTTTTACCCACTCGGTTTAACCTTTCTAAAAGAGGTCTGGATATTAATTCCATCTTATGCCCTATCTGTGAGAATCATGCCGAGTCATCTTCTCATCTCTTTTTTGTTTGTTCTATGGCGCGGGACATCTTTCGCAATATAGCTTCTTGGTGGGATGTAAAGTCTCCTCATGTTTCTTCGTTTGAGGAGTGGGAGATGTGAACTTCCAGTCTTACTCTTTCTTCGAGGCGTAAACAGATTCTTGAAGGTATTATTTACATTGGTTGGTGGTCTATTTGGAATTTCAGGAATCAAGTGGTGTTTGGCTCTACCATCCCTTCAAAAGGTTCTCTTTTCGACGACATTGTGGCTCGATCCTTCCAATGGTGCAAGCATAGGGGCAAATTCAAATTTAGTTTGATAGATTGGTTGAAAAATTCTTATCTTGTAAACATACAACTCTTTTTTGTTGGTTCTAGCTCCTTGCTAGTTTTTTAATAAATTCAACCGTTTAAAAAAAACAACATGAACGAAAAAAAGAGGGGGCCAAAAAAACAGATACAAAGGATAAATTACAAACTATTGATAAAAAAAACATAAACCACAAAAACACACCATACATAATCGAAAATATAAGAACTGACCACACAAACCAAACCAAAACAAGATATACCAACATGCAAGAAAAGTGCACACCGGGGAGAAAACAACATAGGGTAGGTGATATAAAAAATATTGTTTTTTCATGAGATTTCCAAGTTCATAACCACCATATCTTTCATGGGATTTACTAAATGTTCATAAATTATCACTTACTCAACAATAATATTTTTAGATGATGTCTATGGAAATTTGATAACTTCTAGCCGCATCATATAATTTGTAATTATAAATATTTATGTTTCTTCGATGTAGCATTTAATAACGTAGCAATTTTATATGTAGTCTACTAACAATTCTTGTGTCAATAGTCTAGTAATAATAATAGTAATAAAGTAAGTATTACAAAGTTCTACCCATAATAATTATATCCAATGTTTTAAAACCCGGTTTTTTAATTGACCCGGTTTAGTAGCCGGTTCACCGGGTCACAGAACCGCCGGGTCAAACCGGTTTTATACATTTATATATATTTTTTTTCAAATATTTAATATATATTGTTGTATTTCCACACTTATATGTGTAGAAAAATTTGTCACACCAATTATTACCGCATATAGCAAAGTGTAGTCATTATAATTTTACACATTTTTAAGCGTGGACATTTAACCTTAAAAATGCGGCTAATTCAACTAATTTTTTGTAGTGATATTGAGTCTTTAGTGATAATCTTTAATTTTTAAGTTTTTATGTCTATAAAATTATAGAAAAGATTTGCATAAACAAGCAACTTATAAGTACAAGTTCTAATAGATTATAATAAGACAATATTAGTTGGTATTTTAAGTTAGTTTTAACATTATTTTAATTAATATTAGTCATCACCACTTCAGATTGTCAATTAAATTTAAAAAGGTTTATAAACAAAAATTGTTAGATTTTTTATTTAAAAAGTCATGACCCGGCCGGTTACCGGGTCAACCCGGGTTAATGAAAAACCGGCGGTTCAATCCGGTTCTCAAACAAGCAAAAACCCGGTCACATCCGGCCCGGTCTCCGAGCCGGTTCACGGTTCAACCGGCTGGTTCAACCCGGTTTTTAAAACATTGATTATATCCATGTAAATGTCCCTATAAGGGGGAATTTCATATATACCCAATGGAACTTCATAAATTACATATTTATCCAAAACACACAAGTTTTCGATGCATAATGTATAATGAAATTGAAACATGTTTGGAGAAATATGTAAATATTAAAGTTTTTTTTGGTATACATGTAAATCCCCATATATACAAGTGAACCAAAAAAAACCATAATAATAGGGCCATCGATCACCCAAATTTTGTATACAAATCAACAAAAGTGTTGACCTTATTTTTTTTATCATATTGAAGATAAGAAATTACCTGGCAAAAAGGAGACACGGTATAGTTGATTCTGAAACACAAGAATATGTAGCATATACATCTGTTCCAAATATTCCCATTTTCAAACAAAACCTACAACATATAAAAAAGTTACTTTCACATTTTTACAAAGATGACATGAAAAGCTAGATCTATGATAAGTAACAACTATGCTAAAATTAAACACTGCCAAAACAAAAACAAAAGAAAAGTAGTGAGTTTTGGTTGGTGGCCTCGTCGTGCAAGCATCATACGGCAAGATCTTTGGCGTTTCGACACGTTGTCATCATGGTCGTTCGAAAGAACGAAAAACAAGTAGATGAAACATGCATTTATACATAGCAGAATGAAGTATTTATGTTTAGAGAGTGGTAGGTGATTTTGCGTGAACAAAGGTGACAAACTTTATTGTACTAGGAGGTAGGTGCATATATGTTAGCTGAGTGTTGAATGTAAATATTGATTTCGAAGCTAGTTGAATTGTAACTAGAGTGTTTGATTTTCGTTTTAATTTAAAAATGGTAGGTTTAAGTGTGTGTCTGTAATGGGGTATGCCATAGCGTGTTTTGTCTTTTTATGAATGAAACGCGGGTTATTATACAAAAAAGTTACTATACTTTTTCAAAAAGTTCGCCTAAGTTACTAAACTTTCATTTTGTTCACTTAGGTTACTAAACTTATGAAACATGACATTTGGGGTTACTCAACTTTGCAAAAATATAGGTAAACATTATTGAACTTGTAAAAACATGACATTTATGTTACTTAACTTACCTAAAAATATACGTCCAGGTTACTCGGATTAACATTGAAATTATGAGGGTGTATGTTTATCAAAAGTTCAGTAACATAAGTGAACAAAATGAAAGTTGAGTAACTTAGGCGAACTTTTTGGAAAAGTATAGTAACTTCTTTGTCTATTAACCCAATGAAACGCATATGAGAAAGTAGTACAACTGAGAATGTGCATCGGTCTGAGGTCTGTTTGGAGTTTTTGTTTGAATATATCTCTCGAACAAATTGTATCAGTGTGTGACCAACACTTGGGGCTAACATACCATCGACTATGATTCTAGCTACAATGGAAGATGGTGAGTGTAATGTATATGTGTTTCTTATGGTGAGTGCACGTATTAATAAGAATGAAGGCAAATTGACTCTTATAGTTTTTTACTTTCAATTTTTTTACCATTTTAAATACTCTAAAATTTTATACCATAAGTGGGTCACTGAACTTGAGATTTTATACCATTTTAAGTACTCTTTTGATATGACACATGCGTTTTTGACCGATTTTGTTCGTCTTCGACCGTTTTTCGCCGTCTTTGACTGATTTCGTCAGTTTTCGACCAATTTCGACCGATTTCATCCATTTTATTCGACCGATTTCCGTCCATTTTCCAATTGTATTTCCCGGCCGATTACGCCCTTTCGTTCGTTTTTCGAACCGATTTCGAACGTTTTCAAAAACTGATTTCGTCCGTTTTCCATACCGTTTTTTCGCCTTTTTTCCGTCGTTTATATGACCGATTTCGTTCACGTTTTTGATAGTTTTCATCGACCATTTACGTTCCTTTTCGACCGTTTTCACTGTTTTTCTTAAAGGTTTTTGAATCGATTCGTCGTTATCTTCCGCCTATTTGTGTGACAGATTTTGTCCGTTTTCGATAGTTTTCAACCAGTTACGTTCGTTTTCGACCACTTTCGACCGTTTTTGACTAATTTTGACCGGGATTGACAGTTTTGATGACCGATTTTTACCGATTTCAATTTCCACCCCGTTTTCTCGTCTATTTTCGATCGTTGATCTCGCGACAAAATACCAGGTCCGAGAACGATCGAATCTAGTCGAGAACGAACGAAAACGGGAGAACACAAGTCAAAAACGTTCAAAAATAAGAACGAAATCCGTTCGAAAACGGACTAAATCCAGTCGAAAGCCAGGACGAAACCACAAGGTCCGAAAGCGGTGAAAACGACTAAACGTAACTGGTCAAAAACTGTCGGAAATCAGGCTGAAAACGATGAAATGGGTGTCGAAAATAAACAAATCGGTGAAAACAGTCCCCCCAAATCGGCGGAAACCGCAAGTCGAAAACGCATATGTTATATTAAAAGAGTACTTAAAATGGTATAAAATCTCAAGTTCAGTGGCCCACTTATGGTATAAAATTTTAGAGTACTTAAAATGATAAAAAAATTAAAGTATGAAACTATAAGAGTCAATTTGCCTTAAGAATGAAGTGTGTGGGTAGTAGTATTTAATTTTAATGAGAAATAAATGAGGATATGTTAGTTTTAGGTGAGATATTAATATTACACATAAAAATAGACCATTTCTTACAGTTAAAGAATAGAAAATAAATGCTCATTTCAAACCAACACCTCACATTTACCGTCACATGCATATGTCTAGTAACTTTACAGAGACTAATGCATGGTATGTCAAAATAAAGATGTTTCCAATTATAAAACCATTTGTAGTCGTTCAAATTTACAACAAATAAACATGAGTGGTAAAAAAGTAAAAACCACTAACGTAAGTTGTATAAACAAGGGCATGGTAAAAGGTTGGAACTCTAAAACTTGAGAAAAAAAATGCATTTCCTATCAAGGATACAATGTACAACGAAAGTTCTCGATATATATAGGGTTAATTACATTATTATTGTAACAGACCATGATCATTTTTTCATATACTTTATCATACATATTTGATGAACTAGTATTTGGTATGAATTATAAGATGTGCAACGTCCATCATTCGTGATCAAATTTGGAACATGCACAAACTTTAGCGCAGTGATTAGTTTTAAACACTTTTTCTATGGTAAGATAGATTTGTTTTTGGACCATATTCAATTAAGAACAAAAGCATTTCGTTAAAGCAAGGTAATCTAACATATCTGATCTTAAATCTGATAAAAAAGCAGACATCTTTCTCCACTTAGCTTTTAACTTGTTCTTTTTTACTTAGTAAAATAGTGATTCGATAGTGTGAAAAGTAAAGCATACCATCACAACTCTATTTTCCATTTCACTTTATGGCTCTTAAGTTATAAGCAAAAGTGAAGTCATGAAAAGTAAAGCAAAACCATCAACAACCCTATGTAAATCTAAGTTCATGTTCTATATTTTGACTCAAAGGTATCCTAAAGTCCAACTTGTTATAATGAATAATTTTTTTAGTTCTCATTTTCGCGTGTTCAAAACAAATTTGGGTAATTTTGGCTTAATAAATGGAACTAATGGTGATATATCTATTGGAGGTAAGTTTCAGACACGAGACAGTATCAAGAAGGAAAAACAAACAGAGAAACTAGTACTATTTCAAAAGTATTTCCAATCGGTTTTTCGATATATTGAGAAATCACGTTTAAACGAACTGGGTAACTAGTAATTCCTTGTTATACTTTTCTTTTCTGCAAAGCTCATACAGTGTTGCTTGTGAAGGGCCTTGAAGGTCGTTTTGAATAATATATGGGTAGTTGAATGAAAAGAATGTATCTTTATTTTTACCAAAATTGTACTTAGAACCTGGTAATCTCAGTTACCACTCATTCAACTCGGTTTCCAAACGCGGTCAAGTTGTTTTTGTATCAAAAAAAAAATCTAAAATCACTTTTGTTAACCACATCTTTATTTTTCATAACCCTTTTCATTATCCCTAGAGCTGGATATGTAGTTCGTGCACGTCTCTCATACATGGAACCTTCTAGCACCTTTCCCATCTCAGTTTCAGTAACTGCTTCCAAAGATTTTTCAATTTATTATCTATGTATAGTGTGTTACAATAGGTCTAAGGGATAGTTTTCCCCAGCGACATGTCGCTGGGGAAAGCCCCGAAATGTTGCTGGGGAAAACCCCGATTGTTGTAGTGATGTGCGTATATGTCCAGAATTCCAGAATACAATATAACTGTTCCAGAATGCCAGAATCCAAACGCCTCATGTATAAGCCCATGAGTTTGAAAATACACTGGAAACATGGGTTTTTTTATTGAGTTATAAATTCTTATATGTCAACCTTAATTTAAATTTGTTTATGTTAGTATATAGGAGTATCATTTGGTATATCAATAAGTTGTTTGGAATGACCATTTGTATCTATGTAGAACTATTTCTTAACAAATCAAATGATATACCAAAGGTTTTCATGTGCAGATCCTAATGCTAGCAAGAAAGATTATGTTGAATATGAATATGGGGATGATGATGATGTATTGAAAAGCTAGAAATTTTGCGATTTTCCGGTCAAGAAGCCGATTTATTAGATGATGTATTTAAAGATAATGATTAGTTACAATAAGATGACGTAAACCAAGAATTTATTAGTACGAGACATGCATACTCGTGCCTTGCACACGGGCTGAAGATATTTTGTGGGGAATGGAATAGGTTGTGTTTGTTTCTATGTAGTTGTTGCAGGCTTGGTTGGTGGCGTAATATTAGGATAGTTAGGTTTTTTTCCCCATTATTGGGTAGTCATTATTAAATGTTTTTTGTAATTATGAATGTAGGTTGTTAATTTTAGTTATGTTTTTAGTTGCTACGTATATGTTAGGCGTTAATCTGGTTTTAAGTTAGCGATGTTGTGTGTTGGTGGATTCTCGGTGACGGGGTAAGTTGGTATGTGCTATATACATGTGTAACTGCACAACCCCTTTGTCTTGAGCAACTCAAAAGGTTGTGTGTTCAGCATAACCGCCTGAGTAACCTTGCTGCACAACACGCTGCGCAACTTGTACATTTATAGCTCTCTTTTGTGTATTCTATCTCTATATCTCATCTAACCTGCATCTTCCAACCTTTATGCCATCATATTTTTTCATACTGAAACCTCTTCTTTATCTTATCTTTTTTTTTTACTTTTTTTTCTTTTAGGAGTTATGGCAGATTGGGAACATTGTCGTCATCATCATCTAACAAAGGCTTACAAAAAATACAAATAAGTCATTCAAATCGTAAAATACTATATTTTGAACTGAAAGATTATGATATAATAACTTGACAATGAGAAACAAAAAGAAGCATATCCTTGCACTTTACTTATAAAAAGTTAGAAACTAATTACATTACGAACACATATCCATGATTCAACCACTAAAAAGTTCACTACTAAAATTAGAGTCCTTTTGCATGCTTCTTCTATATCACTCACAATATCACCTTCTTCATCTCTTTAATCAAGAACACATGGCGGGAGATACAGCCTAAAAAATGAGAGGATTTTCGTGAGAAGTGTTGCTCATTACATGTTTTGGCCGAGAATTATATGTTACCTGCACACGAAAAAAAGAGAATAAAGAAACAATTTTAACAATAAATTACAAAATAAAGTAGGCGGAGTGAAGATTCGAACTTTTGTGTTTGTGCATTTGTTTTAGCCGGTTTATATAGGCGTGGATTAGGTTAACTCATGATGGTTTGTATTCTAGAAACTCTAACAACACTTCAACTTCTTGAAACTCCAACAACACTTCAACTTCATCTTGATGGTTATATTTACTCCTTTACTTCAACTTTTTTACCAAGAATTTATGGTACATTGTATCAACATTAATGACAATTAATGGGAGTACGCATCACCTTCCTGCACAACACGCTGCGCAACTTGTACATTGTATCAACACTAATGACAATTAAATTAGAGGACCTAAGTTTATAATATAATAGATTATGAATCTTTGTTGCCATGACTGATGCTTTATGGAAATTACTAATTTCATTAGTAACTTTGTTTCTAATATCTCATGAGCCATAGCATTTCACTACTAGAAAAAATGTCATTAGCAACAATTAAAAATCGTTGCTAAATTGTGCATTTAGCATCTAATTTAGCAAGAAAAATGTTAAGATAGTTGCAATTTTTTTAGCAACAAAAAAATTAGTTGCCATTTTTTAAATGATCAAAAATCTTGGTTGCTAATTTAGCAACTACTAAATAATTTCATTGCATTCTAAAATTAGCAACCAATAAATTAGCAACCAATATTTATGATCATTTAAAAAATAGCAACTAATTTTTTTGTTGCTAAAAAAATTGCAACTATTTTAACATTTTCCTTGCTAAATTAGATGCAAAATGCACAATTTAGCAACGACTTCTAATTGTTGCTAATGACATTTTTTCTTGTAGTGTTTCAACGTTTATCAAAATTTTAAGCTATCACTACAAATTACTAAATTCATAATTGTGCTTTAAAATTGGGAATTTTAAGATTCTTAAATAATGCTCTTGAATGCAAAATGAGTTTGTTTTAGGTAGGCTTCTGAATATAACACACTACTTACAAATAGCCCCGCAACGAAGCGCGGGCATCCACCCTCGTTTAGTCACATAAGTTAAAAATCCGCGAACAAAATCTAGCAGGGTATCCGTGTTG